>JAUYUU010021455.1:0-11496 GCA_034640395.1 Spinus spinescens | reverse complement strand
TGGCATCACGGAGGCCAGGATGTCTCCCTGGGCCCCAGGACAGCAGAGAGAG
Source organism: Spinus spinescens (assembly GCA_034640395.1). Classification (NCBI taxonomy): domain Eukaryota; kingdom Metazoa; phylum Chordata; class Aves; order Passeriformes; family Fringillidae; genus Spinus; species Spinus spinescens. Next base: position 11,444 of record JAUYUU010021455.1, on the reverse strand, counting down.
CAAGGTAAATATTTCTCTAGAAGCTCAGCCTGGTGTTTGCCCACACCACATCTGTGCACCATCCATTACAGATGGGGGCAGGAGCCGTGGGCAGTAGAGCAGAACACGCTGTGCTGGCTCCAGCTTTAAACAGAGATGAAGGAGCACGTGGGGAGGTGCTGTTTGTTCACACCCAGCCCGTGTTCACTCCTCATTTCCAGTGATGAGCTCCTGCTCTGGGCCAGAGGAGAGCCATGGACGGGTGCTGCAGCCTGGCTGGGGATATCTGGGACAGCAGGTGTGGACTTAACCAGTGTGTTCCTGAAGAATATGTTTCACCTTGGTTTAAATCATTTTGAAAAACCAATTTGGACAAATCATCAAGCCTCTCAATAGAGGGGCACTTCAAAACATCACTATTGGAACTCCCACTGCAGAGTTGAGTGGCCAGCCATCTACACAACCTTCTGTGCCCATGGTTTTCAAGGAAAAAAGAACTTTAGATAGCAGTCATCTGCCCCAACAAATATATTTGTCTATCTTTTTGTTAAGTCCAAAGACTTTCCAAGCCTGGCTGGAAAGATCTAAAGAATGATGAAGCACATCAACCATCATCCTGAGGTGAAGGACCAGCACATGGCTAGCAGGTACTTTGGAATAGTGGCATAGCTGTTGGTGGTGTATCATCATCATCATCATCAGATATTGTTATCATTGTTATTTTCTGGACCTAGGAGAGTTTGAAATGAATGGGCCAAAACTATCTGTGTTGTTTGATAAATGTGTGTGCCTCAAAAAAGAATCTCAAATCTAATGTGAAATCTCAGACTCGCAGAATGGTTTAGGCTGGAGTCTTAAGGCTCATCCTGCTCCCCCCACCCCACCATGGGCAGGGACACCTCCCACTGTCCCAGGCTGCTCCAAGCCCCAGTGTCCAACCTGGCCTTGGACACTGCCAGGGATCCAGGGGCAGCCACAACTGCTCTGGGCACCTGTGCCAGGGCCTGCCCACCCTCACAGGGAGGATTTCCTCCCAATATCCCATCTAACCCTGCCCTCTGGCAGTGGGAGCCATTCCCCTTTGTCCTGTAACTCCAGGCCCTTGTGCAAAGTCCCTCTCCAGCTCTCTTGGAGCTTTTTTAGGCACTAGAAGGCTTCAAAAGAAATGTTTTTAGCTCCCATTTAATTATTTTGCACTGAAACTTACTTCAGTTTCCTTGATGGCTTTAGAAAGGTTTATATTTTCTATTCCTTACCTTCTGCTGACATATCCCTGCCCCTTCTCGTGACGGGGGCTGTTGCTCTGCAGCTGTGAGGACTCCTGCCCTTGCTAGCAGATGGACCATTGTTACTACATTGCTGATGTCTCACAGATGTCTTTCCACTGAGCAGAGGAGTGTTCCAGGGCTGTTTGGTGTCATGGTGTCCCATCTCTGCTTTAAATTTCGCCATCCTTCCCAATCCTTAATTCCCCTTTTCCTGGCCAGCTGCGGCTGCTAAACCCTCCAGCGGTTGCTAAACTCTCAAATGCATCTAGGAAGATTTCCAGGCTCTGCAGGTGGACCAAGTGTCACATCTACCTTGCACAGTGCTCTGTACTGGTGCGGCGTTCCAGCTTCAGCTGCTGCAGCCATTTCTGGTGGGTTTGGCTCTCCAGAGGAGGAAATGCCTTTTTTGAGCTTGCCCAAGAACAGTTTGCACCTCTGAGCTTTTTGCTGCCTCCTCAAAGGATGTTTCATGCCAGAAACCCCCTTGGCTTGAGTTTGAAATGCCTTCAGTATCAAAAATCCCAGCCTAGGCTGATGGTGGCCTGGCCACACAAGGGGAAGGGAGCTCTTGAGGGAGAAGAAAATCCATTTGCACCTTGGCCCTCTGCCCTGTCAATAGCTGGGATTACTCTGCAGAGAGCAGAGCCTGGCAGGGAAGGATCAGACAGACAAGCAATGGCAGTTCTGCTCACAACATGCAGGAGCTCCAAGGTGGATTGAGCTGGGCAGCCCAGTGTGGAGAGGGGCACCTGGGGGCTGCCTGCAGAGCAACCCTGTGAGACAGGGGAAGCTCAGCCTTCTCTTTCCCCTCAGCAGGACTGAAGTTCCTGCAGCCAAGGAGGCTTTGAAGAAACATGGAAGGGAGGCCAGGCAAGGCTGTGGCAAGCTGGGAGAGGAACAGGCCAAGCATTATCCATGCTGGCTGTGCTCCCGTGGAGGTAATCTCATAGTTCTTTTAGTCTCCAGCTGGGATGCAGCTCTGATCCCAGCTTTTGCAATAGCCTGCCAAGCCCAGGCTCCAAATCTGCATTGCTCTGAGGCTCTGAGCAAGGTGAGATGGCGTGGTGAGAACCTGCCAGCATCAATCGAAAGGAAAGACCTTTACACTGCTCCCTTTTTGTGCCTTGCTGCCCATTTGGGGCTCTAAACCTTGGGCTTGGTTGTTTGGTTTGGGGTTTTTTCCCCCTCCATAATATGCAGCTTTAAAGACAAAACTGGAGCATTTGGATCCATGCTTCCCTCTGCAGAGAAGTTCCTTGCTCCCTAAAACCATCCCATAAGAACATGGGAGCTCTCTCTCCTGAGAGATGCTTTGTTTGGGTCTGTGTCCTGGAAACACACGAGGAGGCTGCAAAGAAACTTGAATCGGAGCTCCTCCCTCAGCCAGCAGGGCTGGCTGCTCCTCCTGCAGTATTTCTGTAGCATCCTTGGGTCTGTAGTAAGTTACAAGGATCATATCTCTTGGACACACTGGCTACTTGCTCTGCGTGGCTTCAACCTCCCTGATATCCTTGGCATTGCTCCTTGAGCAGCGAGGCTGGGTTGAATCACTGCTGCTCCTCATACCCACAAGGATTTGAGGCCTTGCCCAGTTTCAACTGGACAGAGCTTTGCTTTGCTGAGTTATCAGAGCTGGATCAACAGACACTCTTTAGAGTTTGGTTTGCTTCTTTATTTTCAGGATGGAAAAGGAAAACCCAACTGATTTGGGGGAAAAGGGAGGATGGAAAGGCCCTGGTTTGAAGCAAGCTTTGCTTTCCTAGTCACGTTGTTTTGGGAAGTCACCACATACCTTGAAATAGATTAGGTGTGGCTCCAGGGGCCATTGTGGAGAGTGAGCACTGTAAAAATGAAGATTTCAAGGAAAGCCTTACGCACTGTGACAATTTAAAGTACCCCCAAAGGGCATTCGCTCAGGCAGAAACACACTTGATTTGGAGCACATGATGAATGAGACAGGAGAACAATTTGTTTGCTGGAGATGGCAGTGGATCAATTAAGCAGAGCGGAGGGCACAGAGCAAGTCAATTTGCAAAAGGACAAAACACAGAGGAGGTGGCTACATCCTGTCTGGCTTCTGGGTGTTCTTTCTGCTAGGATGGAGCTGGGGAGCCCCTGTGCCTGTGGCATCCCTGGAGGAGGAGATTTGCCTTCCCTGAGGAAGAGACTCAGTGTGGCGTGTTCTGGGCACTCTTACAGGGTCATTGGGTATCCCCTTGGCTATGCTCTTCCTCCCGGTTATCCTGATCATCAGGGCTGGGGACATTTCCCCGTGTGTTGGGAGAGTTGCTGGGACTCAGCTGTGCCACTCCAGGATCAGCTCTCCAGGTGCTAACAGCTCACTTGGCTGCACAGAAATACTGGGAAACCAAACCCTGAGCATTTTTGGAGACAGAAGAAGGAATGATGCCAAGTCCATTTGTGGGTTTTGGGTCGAAGGGGAAGGCTGATGCTTTGGAATTGAATTTACTTTCTTTTTGAAGGGAAGGGACTTTGCTTAGGTAGAAGGTAAAGTGCTCAGAACTACCGAGCCTATCTGAAAGTGGCTGGGGAAAAAGAGCAAGATGGAAGGCTTAAAACTCCTCGGGAGTACATGTTTTTGTGCTCCATGAAATGTGCATCAGTTGACATCACAACTGTGAGGACCACATATGTCCTTCTGAACTTCAAAGTTCCTAACCTCAAAGCATATCCTTAATGACCAAAAGCATCCTTCTGAATTTTGCAAAACCATGAATCCTGCTGAGTGCTCATTAGCTAATTGGAATATGAGAAGAGAAAAAAATTTCCCTGTCCAGTGGGTGGTGGGCAACCTAGAATGGCGATGGAGCTCTTTGTGGCCATGGTTTTGTTGCGGGCTTAGCAGTGCTGGGGGAATGGTTGTGCTCAAGGATCTTAGAAGGCTTTTCCAACCTTAGTGATTCCCTGATTCTGTGATTCTACTGCCATCCTGTGTCACTTGGTGCAGGCCCTGTAACAAGCATAGCCATTCTGCTGCTCCTTATCTTTAAGGACCTGTCCAGAGGGAACTGAGCCTTTCATTCAACACAAAGAGCTCTCAGTTTCCCCCTGTGGCACCAGCCCATAGCAAGAAGCTGCTGCCAGTTCTGGGCAAGATAGTGGGATTTTTGTAAAAGGACAGCTCTTCCCACTCCCTAGGAGTGTGCAGGTCTTGATGTAGATCCTTCCATTGATGAAAACATAATCATTCTATTATGATATGTTGTGTTTGCTTTGGTCACGCTGAGATTTCAGCCTTTAAAATTCCTACTGTCTCCCGCAGTGGCTGAGTATGCCCAGCCCCAGTAACTGTCCCACAAGCTTCCCCTCCACCCTGGCCCCTGTGTGGTTGGAAGCAGAGACCCACAGGCTTCAGCTGGAATCACAGAGAGCAGCACAGCAGCTTGGAGCAGCCTTCCCCGTGAGAGCCACCCAGCTAATGAGCTGTGACACGGGCAAGTCTCCGTGTCTGCAGTAAACCCTGGGCAAGCTGCTGCCAGAGCCAATTCCAGACTCTGGGGTTTGTAGATAACCTTGTCAGCAGGCTGGTAGTTCTGTTTGTTTGGGTTTTGTCACTGTCTGTCCTGACACACGGTGACATTGACGGCAGTGACGCCGTGCCTCACCACCCTCGCAGCAAAGAATCTCTTCCTAATATCTGATCCAAACCTGCCCTCTGTCACTGCAGGGAGAGCTGCTTGGATTTCATGGGAATGAGGAGTTTTGGTGTGTTTGAGCAAAAGAAAAGGCATTTCTGGGTGTGGTGGGTGCATTCTGTCTCTGCTTTAGCTCAGATGATCCCTAACGTCTGTTCCAACCATAACCATTCCATCTTTCTGAGGTCCCTTTAGCAGGGAAAATTCTGATTTGCAGCCAACACTTAGCTCTCTGTGTTTGGAAGATGTGTATATTATACACAGGTCTGGCAGGGTTAGCCAACATTTTCCATACAAAAAAAAAAAAAGCAAAGAGGAAACTGGGTTTCAAGTTTGAAACTGAACATTGAGTGTTTGTAGTTTCCAGGAAAAAAGTGGCATTTTCATCAAAATTGCCGTTTAAATGTGCTTTGTATTGCAAAGGCAGCTGGTTTGGGTTTCTTGGAAGAATTAGGTATTTATTTATGATATCTTCTAGGTCCTGTGTTCTAAACATGGTATTTTCACAAGCTGCAATTGAAGTCTTTGATGGGCTTTTAATCCTTTGTTTCTGCAGAAGTGGTTTTCTTCTCCCAACTCACGCAAGGTCCCAAAGCTCTTCCTGCGATTCCCTGTGCTCTTTCCTAGAGTTCATTTTGTACTAGATGTGTTTGAAAGCCCCAGGAATGAATTGTTCCACCTTAGCAGTTAGAACTTCATGGAGTGTCCGTGGTGCACCCAGATAATCTCTCATACTCCATTAAATATGTGCAGGCATCTAAGAGAGTAGCACAAGCGTTTGATACTGATTGGTTTTTCCCCATAAGCTTTTGCCCTGAGGCAAAGTTCCCTCAGCCCCAAGACCTGCCATTTTCCTGGGAGAGCAGTCAGATCTCCAGGGTAAAATGCCACACACGTGGCTTGGCCTAAAAATCTCACTAAAGGCATCCCCTTCACTGGGGAGGGTTGTTGATTGATTTGATAGCGCTACCCCGCTGTTCAGGAATAGCCAAATGCTCCCTGATGTTGCTCTGGAAGAGCCTCTACAAAGGCTCTTCTGATGCTTCCCAGAGCAACACCAGAGGAAGAACAGAGGGTGAAGGAAAGCTTAGTAGGCATCTAGATAACCCACCTCCAGCCACACACCCTTGGCTGAGCTAGAGCTGGGCATTCCCACCACATGGCTCAGTCACTGCAGATCCAGGGCTGAGCTTCAGGAGCTGGGGCTGAGTAGAGACCCCAGTGGAGGGGCTGGTCAGGGCCACCAAGGTTTATTAGTGCCCTCAGGGCCCTGACAGGGATGAGAAGAGACTCCTTGACAGCACTTTTGGGATTAGCAGCTCCCTGACTGGAAGCTTTGGGTGAGGAGGGACTATTGAGATGTGAGATATGAACTGATCTGTTCCACAGGGAACGAGGAGGAACCGGCAAGTTTGAATGTTCAACCTGTCACTTCACTGGAGAAGTTGCTTTTGCTTTTCCAAAAATACACCCTTGAAAATCTTTCCAAATTGGGCAGCCAAGAGTAAACCCACCCAGAGTCACCAGTTGCTTTGGAAAGCTGGCCCTGTAGGGGAAAGTGCTGCATTCACCTGTGCAAGTCACACTGGGCAGTAAAAGATGCTCCCTGGAGCTGTTTGTGCATGGTCCTTTGTGCTCGTGCAGGTTTCCTCAGTTGCTCTTGCATTACCCTTATGACTGTTGCTATTAATTACTGAAAAAATGAAGAGCCTGATAATGTCAGGACAAAGAGGTGAAGGAGAATTCCAAGTGTGACAAAACCCTTCTCCCTTCTCTTGAAGGCAGACTGTAAAGACTAGGTGGCCTTTCCCAAGCTTCCACGTCTTCCTTACAGCTGTAGCTGAGGAGAACCTTTAAATAGTGAACACAAGAGAAGACAGACCATGGCTCTCTTGGAAAGAAGGGAATGACGTGAACCATTCATGGTATCTACCTCTAATTTGATGTGACAACAGAGCACTGTAAGTACTGTCTCAAAAAACCAACTATAGGTAAAATGTCTGCTTCCATCTCCCCCAAGCCGTCCCCTCGAGCTACAGCTGAGATATGCCTACCAACTCACCAACTGTGTCATGTCTGGCAGAAGGGTGTGTTCTTAAAAGTGTCTAAGACCGCTGAAAATGAACTTCAGTAATGGCTCAAAAAGTGAAAACTCAGCTCTTCTACCTGCTCATTTCAGGCTGGCAAGTCAAGAGAAAGCCATTGTGGCCAACTCTGCTGAGCCTTTGGCCGAAGCAGGGGCAATTGTTACAGCCTGCACAGATATTCTTGGGGACTGTGCAGCTGCTTTGATTTATACTCAAATTAAGCTGACAATCAAGTGACCTGGAGAACAAAGACATTTTTTTAAAGCTATTTTGTAGGTTGTTCTGTAAAAAACCTTGATCGGTGCAATGCAACCCTGTTGATGCTGGTGTAAGATATCACACACAATTTTGCTTCACTTCTCTCCAACTAATGGTGATTTCTGCAGATTAAAATTGCTCTTATAAGTGCTGAAAACCAGTCTTCCATGTTGAATCATGGAAGGCATGGTCTGCCAATCCTGCAGTACAGTGGACAGTCAGAGGGACAAAGCACTGAAAATACAAGCATGGCATACATTTGGGTGGTGTTAATTAGGCTTCAACCCAACCTCCTCCTGCTGTTGTTGTAGCCTGAAAAATTGTGCAAATGCACTGCTGCTGAAGAAAGGAAGGAAAATGAAACAAGTGCAGAGAACAGAACCACCAGCTCACATGAGTATTCTGCCCCGGTGAAATAAACCAGATCCTTCAGACTAAACAGGCTCAAATGAAGGTCTCCTCGGGAATACAACTGCTTGAATAGGAATGGCTCTAATCTCAGCAGTACCACAAATCCCTTTTGAGAAAAGGAATTTTGGGACTCTAAATTTTTAATTGTTCCTCGTTTTCCATGAAACAGCAGTGTGCCTCAAGCACTCTAATAACATTCCTGGCTTGCTCTGCTGTAACAATCTGTAAAAACTCATCCAGTCAGATGATTTGGAGTTTAATATCAAATTGCTTTGGAGAACATTCATGGTTGGAAGTGCATAATAATATGTTTTATTGTTACTGTAAAAAAAAAAAAAAGGAAAAGCTAGAAGAGAAGTGGTTTGCTTTCATCCACTGGGGAGCTCTGCTTTGTTATTACATTCTGTGCAATGATAATTAGTGATTCCACAACCAGCACTAAAAAAATGTTCCCTGGCTAAAATTTTCAAAACTAATGACTTGAGGTTTCTTTGCATTTATGAATTCAGTTTGAAATACCTGGAAGATGGACCTTGTTTTCAGAAAATGCTAAGCACTGATTTTCTGCAAATGCTCGAGCTCCTTCTCAAAACCTTTAGACCCTGTCATTTTAAGACCATGGTAGATACTGTTTACGGGTGACAAAAGTATGCCAATTCATGAATTGGCAAACAGAGCACCAGATTAGTTCACAAATAAATCCATTTCAAAGGAAAATATTTTAAAATTATACCTTCCTTGCACCTGCAAGAACAGACTTCTCAGCTCTTGGGATGATTGGAAGTTCCTTAATGAACAAACAAACAAGCAAAAGAGGGTAGGCTAGGGACCGGTTCTAGCAGTTGCTTTGTATTACTCAGTAAAAGAAAGATGAAGAATGCATACTACATTCTTGGGTGGTGCTTGGACATGTCAGAGTACTTTTGAGTGTCACTGCATGTGTTGTGCCTGCCTGAAGCTGTCCTAGAGCCTTGCTGTCCTTTTTCTGGCAGGAGGAGTCACTATTAACACCTATGCAAAATGGGGAACCTGCAACCAAATCAGAAAGTTGATGTTTCAGCCTTGATGTCAATGCTTATTCAAAGTACAGAACAATGGAGAAAGGAGCAGCATAGATGTTCTTATTTCATCCACCCAAATGACTCAGCTTCCAAAAAAATCAGAAAGGCTTCTAGGTCTTTTCCCCAGCTCAGCTGCAGTGGAGGAGGCAGAGGAAAGCAAAGGAGTGGAAAGCAAATAACCAGCCCCTTCTGAGCTCTTCCTCCACCACAGAGTATACACTGGGGTATCCTTATTTCATGCCCCTCTATTTCTAGTCATGTTCAGTTAGCCCAGATAAAAAAAAAACTGGATTTATATTATCCAGCTTGGTCCAGTCACTTTACCAGCCTTGCCTTTTCTTTGAAGGGCAGTCCCTGGCAAGGGCAGGTGTTCAGATCAACATTTCAAAAATCCGTTTTTCTTCTGATACCTGAGGTTCTTGCATTCTTAAGTGCAACCTTGCCTTCTATTTATTTAGGCAGGATAGAACTTCTGGTCCTGTAAAATTAACATGAGTCTGCTTGTGAGCAAACAGATCACCAAGCTGTGACTGATTTTACATGCAAGTAAAACTGCCAGAGGTCAGTGAGGGCAAAGCAGGGCAGCACTTGGTAGGTGAAGGTGCCCAGCAGGCTGGCCTGCTGATGAAGGTTCCTCCATTCTTAATCCTGAAGCTGTGCCATGTTGGGATTATTTTTGTTAGACATCAGAAAACACCCTGCATTTGCTCTACCTTTCCCAGGATTGTCCACTTTTGCTTTGCAGAGGTCTCTGTCCCTATTGCAAGTCCCTCTTGCCAAATGTTGTGGTTTATCTAGTACATGCTCAGCTCATCAGCCTTTTGCTTCAAGGTATCCTTTGGTGACACGATTTTTTCCACAGACACCAAGATTTCCTCAGAAGGATTATGAAAGTGCTTATTGTTTTATTCCTCCTCTCTTTCCTTGCTATTAAGTTTTCCACCACTAATTACTCTTCTCTGCCTGGCTGAAGGAGAGAGTAATGTTCATCTCACCCTGAATGGAATAAGACTGGAAGTAAGGAGACAGCATTGAGTACTCACACTAATGATGACTACCCTGATTCCCATGGGCAATCCTCTAGCTTGGTGTGTCACCATGGCCTAGAAAAAGCACCCTAGCACAGGAAATTCCTGCCACTGTAGCTGCACCTCAGTTCCACAGACACACAGATTTTCTGGGCACAGATGCTGGGTCTGCAGAGAAGGCTGCTTGCCACATCAGCCAGAATTGAAAAGTGCTCTTTTGCCTTGCTGAACTCCAATTCAGTTTTACAACCCTGACACTGAGGTTTGGTGTGGCTGATGCTGTTAGGAGTGAGGGGAGAACATGTACATTGACTAACTTCATCAAACTTATTAAGTTCCATCTGGAATGAAAAGGTTTTATTTAAGGTCTATGCCTGCATTTGCTTTCTCAGAATTGCTCTAGGCTGAAGAGAGGATAAACTCTGGACAAGGGAGTGGGAGAGAGTGCTTTGGGCCAGAGCTGTGGAGGTTGCCAGGGTCAGACAATTTTCAGCACAGAAGCAGGACACACAGAGCAGCAACAATCTAGCCTATTTGGGCTAAGGAAACATGGTTAATGTGGCAGCTCGGGGCTGGTGAAGCAACCACGGTGGCCCATATTAGAGAAAGTGGGCAGTGTCACCCAGGAGTGGCAGACTGAGGGCACTGTGCACAGCATGCCCCGCAGCGCCGCATTGTTGGCAGCACACACCCCGGGCTGGCGGCATGCCTGGGAAATAAACACTGAAAGATGAAAGCAAGCCAATGTGGGAGGTAGCAGCCAGCTCAGTTTCCAGCCTCTGATCACCTTCTTCCAAGTGGGGTTTCCTCACAGCATCCCCTTGTCCTCCTGCAATGCACAGATCATTGCCCTCCATCAGGAAAATTGACTGCCTTACTAAAGAGGGGGTTGCTCAGAAATTTTCCCAGGGAATTCCTTTTCCTTCAAGGGTGTGTGCACACCCTGAGAAAGGAGGTGATCTGATTTCTTCCAATACGCTTATTGCAGCCTCATGGTTTGGAGCACCCACAACAGTCCATGGATTTCTCATATCCTTCCCAGTCTTACTGACAGAGCTCTTCAGATGCCCAACACATTAGTACAGAAAAGCCACAGCAAGTTCCATTGTGCTTTGAGGGCTCAGAGCTGGTCCCTTACATCAATGCTTCCTCACAAAATCAAAGCATGTCCTACAGCTGTCTGGGTCAGGTTGGTGAAGCCTGGCCATGATAACCACCAGCTGCACAGCCTCCATCCTGCTGAGCTCTGCCCACAGCCTAGCTCTGCTGGTATTAGGAATTCTTGTTTATAGCACATAGCAGCCTATTTCCTTTCTTTTCCTCCAGCCTATCATCAGATCTTTTAAATGAAACAAAGCAGTTGATTATTTCCCTCCAGCCAGTTATAAGTTCTTTGCCCTAGTAGCAGGCCAGCATGGCAGGTGTTTTCATTAGATGAAAACTGTTGGCTGAACCTTAATCCTGACAAAAGAGCACCTGCTCTACAAATATAAAGAGATGTAGCAAATCTGAAGGTTTATGTTACTAAAACTTTATACTTTTGATAAGTTTTAGGCATCTAGCATAAAAATTTTTACTGCATAGTGGAAATGAAAAGCTACCATTTGCTACAGAAATAATTAAAAAGTGAAACAGCCTATAAGTTGAGGTTAAAACTGACTTATAGAACTTTTATACAAATGCAGTCAGTGTTGGA
>JAUYUU010016064.1:0-12666 GCA_034640395.1 Spinus spinescens | reverse complement strand
CTGGTCCAGCCATGGCCCTGTGTCCTGGAGAGGGCTGTGAGCATCCTCTGAGAGGGGCACAGCTGGTGTGTGCTGTGCCTGGGCTTGTGCCATTGCCACACTGGGAATGCTCCTCAGAGGGAGATGTGGGAGAGCAGGGCAGCCTACACACACCTTTGGATGTGTGCTACCTAAACATACCCAGAGAGAGCTGAAATGCCCCTCAGAGGGGGATGTGGGAGAGCAGGGCAGCCTGCACACTCCTTTGGGTGGGTGTTACCTAAACATACCCACAGAGAGCTGAAATGCCCCTCAGAGGGGGATGTGGGAGAGCAGGGCAGCCTGCACACACCTTTTGTTAAAAATAGGTTAGAAACTGTTGTACAATAGTTGATAAATGGTTAGACATGTGCTGTTAGTTTGGTTGTTATGTTGTAAAAGGGTTAAAAGGGGAGTTATAAGAAATACAGCATTCAATGTGCCACCACACACCTCAGTGAGTGCACCAGGAGACGGCCTGCACAGAGCTGTAATGGCCACTCAGGCACCTTAAACCTTCATGCAAATGAAGGATCCAAGCAGAACCCGATCCAGAGGGACAAAGGACAGGATGAAAAGGGGGATCTGACCCAGGTAAGCTGTGCTGCTCCACCTGGACCCTCGGGGCCATCCCTGCTGAGCAGCCCCAGCGCCGGCCCTGCTCCATCCTCGGCGGGAGCGCTCCGGCCTGGCCCGGGCCCTTTGCTTTAGGGCTTCCTTTTTGTTATAATAAATGCTGAAATCACTTCAGTACCAGGAGCCTGGTCTGGTTTTTAACACCTTTGAAAGTGTGTTGTCCAAACATACCCACAGATATGTGCAGCCAAGGGAAAGTTCCCTGCTGCTGCTGCTGCAAGAGCACCGTGCTGGTAGGACCCAGTGATTCCAGCTCCAGGACACAGCACTGAGAGGAGCTGCTCTGTGCCTCTGGGTACATCACCCCTTAAAACTGATCCTCACTGTGAAAAAACTGAGCTCCAGGAAAGAATTTTGTATAAATTCCAGATTCACACCGATCAGAGTTAAGTGGAAGATGGGACCTTCTAAAGCTGAGTGGCAGAAATGGCAACTGATGGTTCTTCTAAGGTGCCAACAAGGCTAATGTTGGATCTCAGAGGAATGGCAGGTTTGTCTTTACAAACTACCTGTGGGTCTGTGGTAGATAAAAGTAACACTGGGAGATAAAAGAAACAATGGGAAGGATTCCACTGATTGATGATTGGGAAAAGATATTTGCTTTTACAAATAAACTTCAGGTTTGCTGATAAATGAAACTGGACATTGAAAGAGAAAAGAAACTGTTATTATATTGCAAAGGTTCCACGTTGCTAGAGTTTTGTACCTCTTTGATGTTTGTCCTAGGCAGCTCCTCTAAGCACTGACTCTTCCTTCTTCTTGCAGTAGCCAACTGACTCTAGCTCCCCCTCAAGCCACCAATCCACTCTTTTATAGCACTCTTCTCATTGGCTTCAGCTGTGGCCTGTTAAAGTCAGGCCTGTTCCTTATCTCTAATAATTCAGCTCAGTTGCAAGTCCTTAAGGGGTAAGATTACTTTCTATACTACCTTTATTTTCTTATATTGTATCCCCCTACAAGAAACAATGGGGAAGAAAAATCCCTAAATTCCATCAGAATTAAAAATTAAAAGGGAGGAAATCCTTCGGAGGAAATCTTTGGGATCAGGCATATTGGGAAGTCTGAACCTCTCAAGTACCTCAGCCAAGGGGGAAAGAGAGAAGGGAAATGTGGCTGGGAAATGGGGATAAAAAGGGAGGATGCATCCTCCAAAAATTTGAGAGACCCCAGGGAATGCCCCATGGCCTCTCCCTTTATTCTAATAAAGAAAAAGGACTCCTCTGTGTCCTTTTTGACATAAACCTCTGGTGTTTGTGGATTAATTTTCCTAACAACCTCTTGATTCAAATTTATCCTGCTCTACCTTGTCTTCAGGTTACAGTGTGTTTGGCATGGAGCATTCGGTCATTCCATGTTCAGAGGCTCTTGCTGTGCATTGTCAGTCTCTGATGATTCTCCAGGGGCTGTTTTGTAGGTTCTGAACCCCTCTCTGTTGTTCTGTATTTGGTGAGTTGTCCTCATGAATCCTCACCTCCACTGTCCTGTCCTGGAGAAGACTCCTGCCAGCAGCTGAGTGAGATTTGGTAAGAAGAGGGAACCCAAAGCCCCACAGAAGGGGGGAACCGAAGCTGTAAAGAAGTAGGGAACCAAACCCCTAAAGAAGAGGGAACCCAAAGCCCCACAGAAGGGGGGAATAAAAGCCCCACAGAAGGGGCAAACCAAAACCCTAAAGAAGGAACTAACTAAAATCCCAGAGGACCCAGCTGAGATGGAGAACCGGATCCTGAGCTATCAAAGATATGATTCATCACAACAGAATTTCTCCTCCTGGGACAGGGTTCAGGATACCATGCAAAAGGGAAAGAGGTCCCAGCCTCAGCTGGAAACAAAGGTCGTAAGGCAAATAAGCCTCTGAAGAAGTTGAAGAATAAAGTGGAAGACGAAAGTGGTTTGCAAAGACAGGTGCCGGATAAAGAAGGCAGGAGCCTCCTCTGAAATGGAGAAAGCCCCAAAGAAGAGGGAACCCAAAGACCCACAGAAGGGGGGAACTGAAGTGATAAAGAAGGAGGGAACCAAACCTTTAAAGAGGAGAACCAAAGCCCCAAAGTAAGGGGAAACAAAAGCCTTAAAGAAGGGGCAAACCAAAAACCTAAAGAAGGAGAGAACTGAAATCGCAGAGGACCCAGCTGAGAGGGAGAACCGGATCCTGAGTCATCCGAGATATGATTCACCGCAACCGGGTTGCTCCTACTGGGACAGCGTTCCTGATGCCATGCAAAAGGGAAAGAAGTCCCATCCTGCAGCTGGAAACAAAAGTCATAATAAGACCAAAAGGCCTCTGAAGAAACTGAAAAAGAAAGTGGAAGATGAACGTGTTCTTTGCAAGGACAGGTGCCAAATGAAGAATGCAGGAGCCTCCTCGGAGAGTGCAAACCCTCCTTCAACCCTCCAAATGGACATGAACTTTAAGGGGCTCTCACGCAAAAAATACGGGAGCAGGAAAAAACAATTCTTTAATAGGGCAGAGGAAAAAAATAAAAGAATAAAATAAAACAATGCAATACACTAGAACAACCCTGAGAGAGTCAGAACTCAACCTGACACCCCGGTGGGTCAGGGTGTTGGTAGCAGTCCAGTTGTAAAAGTGGCTGCAGTCCTCCTGAAGTGTCAGGAGTGGTTCTATTGGAGCAGGGGGGTCCTGTGGAAAAGGGTGTATTCTCAGAGGGAGAAGAGGGGCAGAACAAGGAAAACACAGGGGTCTCCATGGGGAAGCACCCTACAAAACCAGTGAAGAGGACAACCACGGCCCCAGAGAGGAAAGAAACCAAAAGCCCCAAAGGAGAAGGAAGCACGAGAGAATAAGGAAAGCAAAATCCCGAAGAAGAAAACCAAAGCCCTAGAAAACGCAACCAAAGCTGCAAAGAAGAGGGAACCCAAAGCCCCACAGAAGGGGAGAACCAAACCACCAAAAAGCCCCAGATCACCCAGGTGAGATATAGATATGAAACCTCTGGATCCAAGTTCTCTAAGTCATCGCAGCAGAATTTCTCCTCCTGGGACAGGGTTCACGGTACTGTACTGTTACCTGTGATCCAAACGGGAAAGAAGTCCCAGCCTGCAGCTGGAAACAAAGGTCAGAAGACCAGTAAGCCTCAGGAGAAGGTCGAGAAGAAAGTGGAAGACCAAAGGAACAAAAAGTGCAAGACCAAAGTAAACAAAATAGTGGAAGACCAAAGGAGTCTCCAGTCATTTCACTTGGAGACGCAAAGTTTCAGAGGGGGCAGTCAGATGATGATGTTCCACAATGATTGGGAACCATCTTATCATCTGTGTGGATAGGGAGGTTATCACCTGTTGGGACTCAGTTTCTTCAGGCAAGAAAAGACCATTCTTTATTCACACAACTAAGTTCATGCAGTTGCAGACCTCATGTGCCACTTTAGTTAATAGATGTCTTTCTAATTCCTCTACTGGTTAATAAAATAGATTTTACTTGTGCATCAAATCTCTCTATTGTATGGTTGACCTGTTCTCTTCACTGATTCTCATGGGACAAGTCCCTTGTTGTTGCAGGTGCATTTGTTTTTCACCCTCAGAACAGATTGTTAGCAAGCTCTCATTCTCAAAATAGCTCCACATGGGAACTTGTAACTGCTTAGCTGCACTTAGAAGAGATGACAGGCCAGCTATTAATAGAGCAGAACAAGGCCTGATTTCATAAAGCCTTTCTTCTATGATTATTCTACCTGTCCATGGCATCTCCCCCTTTTTGTTCATTTAAAAAAGGCTCCTATGTTCTGATGTTGAAACTGCTCACTCTTGGGAGGGTATTATCTCATGAAGGTTATCACTGGTTATCTATTAGATAGGGGATAAAACACATAAAAGACCAATTACAAGCAACAAAACTTGTCAACTATCAAGCCATTGACACAGGGTTCCACAGCATGAGAAAGCAAAAGAATAATGTCCAATGTCCCTTAGGGAAATGGAAATAAATAACCATTGTTTTGAAGTCCAGTTAGTTGAGAAGTATGAGAAAGTCCATTAGCTAGAAATGTTGATCTGTGACACCACTAAATGTCCTCCTGGGTCCTGGAACAGGGGATAACTGAAGGAGGTTAATAGGAGCACTGTACCATGATGGTGACATGAGGCTTTTGTTGGCAAACTGCTTCTTTAAATTTCTAGACCCAGCCATGTCTTGGCAGTCCTCCTTTAGTTCCTGCTCTGGCCACAAAGGCTGCAAGGTGATGAGGTTATTTCTCTTTGCACTGGGCCTCCTTTTTTCAGAGCTGATCAGTATCTGACGGATTGAACAGGTGACTGCTTTGAACTGCTGCTGATAAAACCCAGGCATATCTCCTGAAGCTAATGAATCAACTAGGCTTCACTGTGGAACACTCAATAGGGATTTAGATGTGATGATCTTTTTTCCAAATTTCTAATGTAAATATTGCATCATTCAAAATTATTAGTCATCCAACTTTCTAATGTACATATTGCATTATTTGAATGTTCTTAAGGCATTAACTCCTTTTTTGTTTTCTAAGAATGAGATGCATGTCATTTGTTTTGAGTATAAGGAAACATCACAGTAAAATAATACATGTAGGGGACAAGAAACTTAAAGCAATTAGGAATAATTCGGATACAACTATCAGGAATATTTCAAATAGAGACAAAACTTACAACATAGGTGGAATTAGGTAAATAGCAATCTCTGAAATAATCTACCATCATCCCAGAGTCTGCAAACAGCTAACAAACCTCCATTCAGTGGGGACTTGGATAATTATTTCCAGATAATAATTCCCAAGCTCCCTTTAAAAATAGTTCAGCTGTCATGTACAGAGGGTCAAACTGCTAAGTCAAAGCCACTCCAATCTAGTTTTGATGCAAAAACATCTGGGTCTGTTGGCAAATTCCTGTCCAGGCAGAGCTAAAGCCTGGCCACCACCCAAGCTCTAAGTGGGAGAGAATTCCCTAAACACAATTTAAAACAAGGCTCTTAAGAATAACACGTAGGAGTAAAGGTCTAGGGGTGACAGACTAATGAACCATCCAATAGCTGTCTCCTCCAGAATTTCCTCAGGATACAGATGCTTTAAACCCAGCAAACTGTTGGGAGTGGTTCTGCAATAATAATTGGGACCGCATCTGATTACTTAGAGTAGATGTCACAATGCCATCAGTTTAGAGGAGGCTTCCAATAAAGCTGAGATACTGTTTCACGGAACTCTGAAAAATACTTAAAAATCATGAGAGAGCATCACAGTGTCTCTCCAAGTGTGTGCTCGGAGTCACCCCGGCTTGCCCTGGCACTGCAGGCAGCGAGGGACACTCTCCCGTTCCTTGGGAGGTCGGGAGAGCGGCTAAGGCTTTCACCTTCCCGACGAGACACCAGCACGACCTTGGTAGAAGGAGAGCGACTCCAGCTGGGGGCAAAGTCCAGGTTTACTCCGGAGCTCTAACGAGACACCTAAGCCCAGAAGACCAGCCAGCTGCAGACAGCCAGAACGGGGTCTGCACGCTGTTATAAAGGGGGGGAGTAAACCAGGCAGGGGTTTGCCTGCCTGCCAGTGGGGATACAGGAGGGCGTGGGGATCAGGGAAACGGGCAGGTGGGGGCACCAACAAGGGCCACCCGAAGGAGGGGCCCCGGTGCCTGAACCTATCACTCAACGCCCTTGGGAGAAGTTTCTAGAGGGAGGGGATGGGCTGTTGAGTGAAGGCCAGGACACTGGGGAGGGGTTAAGGAGAGGGTTCAGCCACTTTTGGGAAAGAGGGGGAGGGAGGGAGGGAGATTGACATTAAAAGGATGGAAGCAGGCAGCAGGGGCAGAACCATTCTAACGGGGGGGAAACTCGGATAAACCAAAGTACAACTTAATGCAACTAAAACATATAACAACACAATACAACAAGACAGCCCTGGGTCAAACCATAGAGCCACAGAGCAGAGTCTAGCTAGGGAGGTAGTCTAGTGCAAGAGATACATAAGCAGCTAGAGAACCAAAAGAAGGATCCTGAAATGACACCTGTCTTGTAGATAATTACACCAAAAGATGGTAAAAGCTAGCTATAAAAACAGTATGAAAAGCTGGCTAGAAAAACAGTAATTCAAATGTTTATGTATTTATGGCAGAAAAAATGCAACAAAGGAAAACTCTGAACAGCTTACTAGTAATATTTATGATACCTCAGATTAAAAAACAATCAAACCAGATATAAATTAATTGGGACAGCAATAGAGCTTAACAAGATGAACTTAATAAAACTCAGCCCTAAAAGGATTTCAAATTAATAAACATAATTTCATTATCACCTTAGTAGAACTAAAAGCACACTCAAGAGAACTAAAAGTTAATTACTATTAAGACCGAACATAACTAGAACCATAAAAAACTGGAATAGAACATGGTTCAACCTTAGTAATACTGAAACTTAACAGAAATAAAATCTACCAACGTTAACATAATAAAACTTAGCCTTATTCAATTTAACAGAACATAACTGAGCATTACAATATTGGGCCTTAATTTAACAGAATTAAAATAAACATCCTTCAAAGTTATAGATATGACATGATGTAACTTAGTCTAAGGTCATTAACAAAAAAAGACAACTAAAAGGTGAATAAGCTATTAGTGAAATAACAGCCTGATGGTCTACTGCAGGGATTAAAGTTGTAACAAGCATATTAGAATTAAAAGTAAATCAGTGATGAGAAAAACCCACAGTAACTGCAAATTCCATGGAAACAGAAATTCAGTAAGACTTTTAAAGTGCAGGGTTACTGGAAAATAAATAACATGCAATTTAGCATGCTGCTGAACAACCCAACAGCTTTTTGTGCCTGTATCCAGCATCACTTTATACAACAAATTTGTTTGCACTCTTCTTAAAGAAATCAAACCATGTTGTTATGTTATGAATTTGAACGAGGCCAGATTTTGTGAAGGAAAAAGGCTCTCGTCTATTAAAACAAACTACATAGGACGGGGAGTTTGAGATAAGCCCAAACTCCCACGCAACAACCCAAAGATAACGTGTCCCAAACACGCTGCGTTCTCCCCTGAAAAGCAGGTCCCTCAGAAGGAGAAGCACCCCAAACCCAACCGAAACCCTCCTTTTATAACCCCGCTCAGGTCCGGGATTGGTGGGTTTTGGATCCGCGTGTTGATTGGTCGTTTTCTAGAGTTTGGCCAAACAAATTTGGTGACTCTGTGAGTCCCTGAGGTAAACTTGTCAATTGCAGCTGTTGTTTCTTCCCAGTTTCCTCATCCTCCCATTCAAATGCCAACCATTTTCTACTTTCTTTTTCAAGCAGGACCAAAAAAGCATCTTTCAGATCTGTAACACTAAACCATGCATGTTTTGATGGCACTTAATAAATTGTATGGGTTGGCTACCACTGGGTATCAGGCAATGGTTTGCTTATTTACTTCTCGTAGGTCTTGGACTAACCAATATGTACCATCTGGTTTCTTTATAGGTAATATAGGAGTGTTATGTGGGGACATACATGGTTCTAGAATTCCTTCTTCAATAAGGTTTTTAATGACAGGTGTCAGTCCTTGTTTCCCTTCCACAGAAATTGGGTATTGTTTAATTCTCACTGGAGGAAGGTCAGGTTTCATTTGAACTTCTATAGGTGGAATGTTTAACAGTCCATGACCTCACTTCTTCTGCCCACTTCCTCGGATTTATTCTCTTTTCATCTTCTTTCCCTCAAAACCATCATCTTTGCTACCATACATTTTCCCTCAGGTACCACTCCTATCTTTAGTTACACCTGTAAATCCCGGCCTAGAAGGTTAAAATCTAATTCTGGCCAGTATAGCAGGTCTGCACAGCCTTCTCTGAAACTTCCTTTTATAGACACTTCTTCAATGATGGATACTTCAAAGGGGTTGTTTTCAACCCCTCTAACTTTACATGTTCTGTTACTTAGTTTGCATCCTTTAGGGATTTTTCAAACACTTGAACGATCTGCCCCAGTGTCAATTAGAAATTCAATTGGCCTCTGAGGGCCAATTTCTAAGTTTAGCAGAGGCTCCTTTTGATGACCAGTATCATCCCTCAGAGCACAGTGCCCCTGACATCCCTAGTCATCTCCTGTTTTCCTCCTTCCTAGGGTGTCCTGTTCTTGTGCGATGGCTTCATCTATTCTTTTTCTACAAAAAATTCCTGGTGTGTCCCTTTTCTCCACAATAAAAACATATGATATCGGCCCAAGGTGGTCTTCCTTCCACCCAAGATGTTCTACTATCTCTGTTTGGCTCTTTCTCACTACTTGGTCGTTCTTTGAATCCACCTCCTCGAGGCCCTGCGTACTCGCCTTTTCTCGCTCTGTTGATTCATTACTTCCGAACCCTGCCCTTTCCGTAGCCACTGCTACCATGATTTTTGCCTTTGTCCGGGTCTTTTCTTCCTCCCTCTTCAAATATGCTTTTTGTGCCTCCCGTAATAACTCATTCATTCCTTTTCCTTGCCAATCGTCCAGCTTTTCTAATTTCTCCTGATGTCTACCCAGGCTTTTGTTACAAATTGAATTTTGACAAGTACTTGTCCTTCTGGACTGTCCAGATCGACACTAGAATACAATTGAAAATTTCTTTTTAATATCTCTAGGCAGGCACTAGGTGACTCATCCCGTTCCTGATGACTATCAAATGCCAGTTTAGCATTATTTGTTCTAGGGAGGGCTCCTCTTATCCCTCTTATAATTAGAGTTCTGTGTTGTCTCATACTTGTTTTTCCTGCCTCTTGATTCGGGTCCCAGTTGGGTGGGGTCAGAGGCATCTTCTCTTCCCCTCTAGGACCACCTCGATTCTCCCTCTCCCAAATTTTCATGCCTGCACAAATCATTTGTATTTCCTCTAAGGAAAAGAGTATTTTTTAAATTGAATTTAATTATTCCCATGTGTAAATATTGGGTCCTAAAAATTGATCTAGTTGCTGTGAGATACCTATAGGATCTTCTAATAAAGATTTAATTTCTTAAAATGTCTAACCTCAGAGGCAGTTAATGGGGCATTCACAAAACCAATACTGCCTCTGCACCCCCCCCCCCCCCCCATAGGCAATTCCCTTAGAGGAAAACACTTTTCAATTCTCCCACTGTCACACCGTCATCTTGACTTTTCTTTGCTTGGAACCTTGTATTATATATTGATGGCTTGCTACACGCTCATCTTGTTCAATTAACTTCTTTTCCTCTATATCGTTACAACAGGCCCTTTTCACTCCCTAACCTTTTGTTCACAACCTTTCCTCCTGGTTTTGACTCTCACTATGTTGGGGTATGGGGGACAAATAAAAAGGAATGTTTTTTGATGTTCCAGGAATAAGGTAGAAGTACTTTGGTACTTTGGGTTATGGGTTGAAGTATGGGGGAAAAATAAAAGGGGGTATTTTGGAAAGTTTTGGGAGCCAAGATTGGGGTATGGATACTCTGAGTGATACTAGAGACTGGTGTCTGGCTACTTGAGGAACTGGGGGGAATCTGCAAAACTGAAGGAGTACTAGAACAGGCAGGTTCTGGTATATTTAGGAAGGGAGAGGGGATGCTGGGAACAGGACAACTTGAATTAAAAGGCTGAGGTGATTTAAAACTCCTGTGGGAGTACATAATGAAATTGCATCCACCCCGCAAGAGGGTACCGAGGGGTACAAGGTTGGAGGGGCTTGGAGCTACCAGAAAGCTCCTTTCTGGTAGCTTAGTTTCTTATTTTTCTTCTTCTCTGGATACTTTATATACTTTTATTTCCTCTTCCAGTTTCTCCCTTTCTAACCAACATTTAGCATAACTAATCTCTTCCTCACAAGGTTCTACTTGGGTATTAACATATCTATTTAAAGCTGTACATGGCCAACTTTCTTTTGTCCCATACCAGGGCCAACAAACAGGTCCTTCAGCAATACTCTCTTTTGACCGTATTTCTGTACAGTATTTTATCACTTTTATTTTATCTAGACCCTTCATTCCCTAATTAGTATCCCAATTTATTAAAAGTTCACCTAAAGGACTACTAGGAGGTATTTCCTGAAAAACTTCCTTTTCTCTTCTGGCTGGCACTTTTTCCAGCACACTGTCCCATCTTTAACTAGCAATTGGTATCCAATTACAATTATTTTTATTAATTCCTTAATTAATTTTTTTTAAATTTTTAAAATTTTTTAATTTAAATTTTTAATAAGGGATAAATATCAGTTATTAATGAGGATGAGAAAATTAATATTAATTATTGTGAAAAATGTAATAATAACAGTTACTTTAAAAAGTTCCTTATTGTAAGAGACAAGACAAAGATGGCAACTTAAAGAAATGTTTGACATGGGAAGCAAAATAAATATGGTGGCTTTGGTGGGAAACAAAACAAAAAAAATTGGGACTCAAAGAAATATTTAGTGTGGGAAACAAAATAAATATGGTGGTTTAACAAGGGTTTCAGAATAAAAATGTCAATTCAAATGAACATTTATAACCTATGAATAGTAAAATGTCAAAATTAATTCCAAATAGAAATATAATATCTATCCTTTTAGCTGGAGAACTAAACAATAATGACGGCTATTTCAAGAAATGAAACAACTTACAACCACTTGCTCAACCAAACACAAAAGAGACGCAGCAAGCCACTTACTCAAAATGGCCGCTGCACACCATACTCAACCGAATACAAAATGGCCGCAACGAGCCACTTACTCAAAATGGCCGCTGCACACCATACTCAACCGAATACAAAATGGCCGCAACGAGCCACTTACTCAACAGAAGACAAAATGATCACTGAAACAAACCATCTGCTCACCCGAATACCAAATGACCACAGTGAACCACTTGCTCAACAAAAGACAAAATGGCTACAGTGAAACAAACCACTTGCTCAGCCAAATACAAAATGGCCGCAGTGGGGTTTTATACTTGCTCTCCCTGAGTAGTGGTTGGAGGACTTTTGGCTTGTCCTCACCTCCAAACCTCACTCTGCAGGGATCCCGACAACTGATGTACAAAGGGCCTCCACCGGAGTGGCTCTGCCTCTTCAATTTTCCCCTAGCTTAGACACGTTCTAACCTCCTCCTCAGCCCTCACAGCTGAAAGGGCCCTTCCACAGCCGGTGGCCCTCCTCCTCCCTGAGGGTCACCGCACCTGTGAAGTTTAGGCCCCTCAGTTACCCCTACGACCCCCTGATGGGATCCTAGCTCAGGGTCCTGAGTCTGTCCCCCCCACAACCCCACAGTGAGATCCTAGCTCGAGGGGTCCTTAACTCCCTTACGTTGGGCACCCTCCTCTTCCCATGTCTCAGAAAGGGGCACTACCCTATATAGTGGCTACTTCATCTGGCAGTCTCCATATAGGAGTTTTTCCCCCACCCCTCAAGTCCTAGTTCCTTGGAAACTAGACTCTCCTGGTCTATCTCTGAGGAACAGCCCTCCAGGTGATTTGTGCTAGTGGTGGGAGCTTTTGCCCCTCACTCTGGGCAGTCCGGCCCACTAACCCCCTCCACTCAGGGCCAATGGCCCAAATCTCCCCTCAGAGCCTCCACTCACTGGAGGAATGGGAGCCTGAGCAGATAAGGGCAGCTACAGGAGGGTACCCCCTACTCTAGGGGTCCCTAGGGGTACACACACTCAATGACCGCTTCAGGAGTCTGCGCTTGCAGCCCCCGTCTCAATCACACACATTCACTTCGCACCCCCTCACATCTTAAACCCCATTCGCACTGCTCAGAGGCAGCATAAGCCCTGCTCCCTCTCGGAGAGCTCTCACCTTTTTGGGTTGTTCTGTCCTCTGCAGCCTCGGGTATAGGCAGCAATCCCTTCCGTAGTCCGACGTAGTCCAATCCATGGCAGCCAAAAAAAAAAAGGTAGCTGGACAGCTGGACAAATCTCCCAGGTCCTGGGCTACCCTGGACCATTTCAGGGCGTGGCCGATCCTGGACAAATCCCCAAAAAGATGGTATGAATTCAAACGAGGCCAGATTTTGAGAAGGAAAAAGGCTCTCGTCTATTAAAACAAACTACATAGGACGGGGAGTTTGAGATAAGCCCAAACTCCCACGCAA
>JAUYUU010009803.1:0-25141 GCA_034640395.1 Spinus spinescens | reverse complement strand
CATGAGACAGTGAGAACAGCCAAAATAAGTGATCCAGGGCTGTAGAGCACATGAAAGAAAATGGGAGAGAATTTCTTTATAATGACAATTTAATCAGACCTTCAGTCCCAACAGCCACAGCAGCCAACAGTTGAATGAAGACATCATGCTGTTATTCATGTTTGGAATTAGATCCTTTTTTGAAGGAAGGGCTCTTATTCATGTAGCTTTATGTTTAGCAAGCTCTAAATAAAAATGTAGCCCACATTACTGTGTATCTGATCCACTAGCACTCCTAAACATCTCTTCCTAAAATACTAATGCTAATATCTACTATCATACAGGTCTTCCTACTCCATGGTATCATTTCTGAAGAGTCAGATTTGAAAAAACTGGGTTAGCAGAAGCAGTTGGGATTATCGCAGCAGTGGAGGATCTTGTAAAGCACAATGTGAAGTTTGATCTGCCTTATTCTCATCATTCTTTAGATCATATATTATATAATCTCTTAATCCTTTACTCCTATACATAAACATTTGTTGAAAGAAATCATTTGCTTTTATATAGGCATCACAGAAAAACATATTAAGGAAAGGACTGACACTGTTTGGAAGTTGATCCAATGTATGTTCAGCCTTTTTATGGTTTTTTTCCTTCATTTTGATCAATAATTTAGGAAGATTATATTGAGACAGATGAGAAGAAACTTGTTCCTCTGCGATGGACTGCACCTGAGTTAGTAACGAGTTTTCAAGACAGACTGTTATCAGCAGAGCAAAATAAATACAGTAACATATGGTATGTAGAAGGCTTTAAGAAATTTCAATGAGAGATCTGTGGACATACTTTCAAATGTTACATGAAGGAGTAAATAATATTTAAATTAGCCTGATGCATCAGATGTACAGTAGGCTAATCACTGAAAACCTGAAACTACATCCTGCTTTGGAAGGATGCTTAAAAATCTGTTGACAGAAAGTTGGAGCAAGCAAAAATGTTTAGCAGAATAATAGGTGTTTATATTAGTAAACATTTTATATTAATTAACAAATATTAATTTATGGTTAATTATTATTATTAATTAATAAACATATTACTAACACACCTTCAGATTTTTATAAAGAAATGGTAAATGATTTTTCCAAGAATAAGTAGCTCTGAGTGACATAAAAATATGATCCCACTAAAGCCTGATGAAGTTAAATTGGTAGAACAGTGGCATTTTAATTAAAATGCTGTGTTCTTGCTGCAGCATTTGAGAGCAGCAATTAACAGATGGTTTCTGTGGCCAAAGAGCTGATAGACAATGGCTGGTGAACTCTTGAGGATGGGCATTTTTGAAGTAGCCAAGTTCCACTTCAGTTCTCAAGCCCCAGGAAATTTGGATAATGGAAATTGTGAATTAGGCTAATGTTTCTGAAAACATTGTAATTAATTCCTGCTTTATATTTGAGGAATATTAAATAGTCACCTAGGGTCTGTTTGGTGTTTTAAAAGTAGGGTTGCAGAAAGTAAATGGGGTATATAAAAGTTATGTAAAAGCTAATTTGCTTCCATCCTCCAAGGGGGCTTCCTCAGCTCATACTGTTCATCTGGACTGCAAGCAGCCAGGGCCTTAAGGTTTCCAACTTGTATTTGAGTGCCTCTTATGCAGAGCTGCTTTGAACAGGCTTGAAGTAGATGATTCCAGACACTCAATCTAAGTTATTCTATGTGCAGAGTCACTTACTTTGCATTTTGAGCCTAGAAAGATTCCCCAAAGATTAGCATTGACTGTACTCAGTGAAAATGTGATTAGTGTTGGATGGAGTACAGGTGCAGCCCTGAGCAGAGGCAGCTTTTGACCACTGCAGCTTGACAATAAAGAATTCTATGAACTCTGGAAGAAAGATGAGTTTTCTAGCAGTTTGACCTAAAACTGCAATTTCTCATGAAAGCTTTTTCTCTTCTATTGGACTAACTGTAAGGTTTTTTAATCTCATTTCTATACACCATAGTAAAAAAATATTGTTATATTTTTTATTTTTAAAATAGACCTTGAAGTTCACAAGCACTGTCAAAGGAATTCAAAAGTTCAGAAAGGTTTTTAGCATATTTCTCAGTAGCAACTGACATTCTTTTAGAAATACAAAGATGGTTGCATATATTAGGTTTTTAATAGGGCAACATCCTTGTGATCCATGTCATTACATGCTTTGGAATGCCATATCCAATATCTGGCACACTGATCCTTCAAAGACAACATACGGTTTATGTCCTCTCTACTAGAATGCTCTCCTAGTAAGTTTAAAAAGAAAAAAAAAAGAAAAGAAAAAAAAAGGCAACAGTTTAGTCTCAAGACTCCAAATTCATTCCCTATATGCTCATATACCATCAAAACACAAACCATTTCTCAAAACCCTGAACAGAAGTTAAAACTCCTAGTAAAGAGAGTTCAAAAGATGGATAAAAAAAGCACTTGTGTCCCATGTTGCCTCACAGCAACGAACTGCTTGCATGAAAATGCACAAATAGGTGTCTTGACTTCATGGTTCTGAAGGATAAGCAAAAAAGAAGAAAAAACTCTAAGATATAGGCAATCTGAAATCAAAATTGAAGTGGAAAATAGCTTAAACTACATTCCAAATTACTACATAATGTACTTCTTTATTTTTCAATAATTGTCATACGTTTCATCCCACTAAGGTTTAATTTGTGTCAATATAAGTACCTTTGTAAGAAGGATTCTATTAACCTTCCTCCAAATACATTAATATACAAATACTGTACATTATGCACACAGTTGTTACACTAGGTAAAAAAAAAAGAATTTTTGTGTTTATATCACAAAGATTAGTTACTTCAGAGAGACGACAGTTCAATTTAAAGGTTTTTTGCTCACTAACATTGTTCATGATTAAGTAGTGCAAATTTGAATTACAAATCTTAAAATCACCGAGAAAATACAAGGCCTTAGGGCCAATTACTAAATAACGTTTCAATTTTTGTATCAACATACATACACAAAAGACAGAATATGCTGAGAGCAAAGAAACACAGATGTCTCTTGAAAGATTAGTTTTATTAAACTTGCAGCACCTATTATGACTGGGTAACTATGTATGACCTCAGGGGGGGGCATAAATTGTCTACTGAAGCCCAAAGAATAAGCTGAAAATTTTCAGCAATTATGAATTCATGTGGTCTGTGTGTCCACTGCAAGGGACTGCCAATGCTACTTGTTTCTATAAATTAGGTCCCGCAAGTCAGTAAGACACTCCAGAGGTGCAAATTACGAGTTTTACTATTTTTACACTTCAATGACTAATGAGAAGTTTTACTGCACTCCATGGGAACATTCTCTTGCCTGTCAGCCTGCGCTTAAGCTGTCCCCAGCCCTGGCGCTGTCCATTGCCCTGGCGCTGTGCCTTGCAGCCGGACTGTCCCGTCCGTGGCTCCGCAGCTGCCCGAGGCTCTCCCCCCTCACGCAGGGGCCCCGCCCCGCCCCGGGCGCCCCTGGCGGCTGCCCCGCCCCGCCCTGCCCGCCCCGGGGCGCTCCATTCCCATGGCGCCGCCCAGCGGCAGCCGCCCCTCACTGCAGGCACGGAGGCGGTATCGGGCTCTGCTGCTCGGCCTGGGCCTTGGCTCCCTCCTTTCCAAGAGAGAGGAAGGCTCCAAAGGAGGCGCCTTCCAACTGTTTCCCTCTGCTTTACATTTTGGGGGCAGGAACTCTGCCCTGAAGGTGGCCCTAGGACGTCCATTAGTGCTGGCGCAGGAAAAGTTCCCTTCGTTCCCCCACCGGCTGCTCAAAATGACTGCCCAGCTCTGGAAGCAGAAACAGCCCAGGCAGAGTGGTGCCATCCCTGCCCAGCCTGGGCTCTCTGGCACAGCAGAAGCAGCAGCGGCGCTTGCTTTGGCTTCACCTGGGAAGGCTCTGTAGAACTTCAGTGTCCACATCAGTAGGAATAAAGTGATCATGGTCTATTTTCAAATTTTCCATTTCAGAGGCTTTAATCAGATAAAAGTTGAGATCTTCAGACAGAAGACTGCTTGCTTATTGGGGCAAGGGTGAAATATCTCATTCTGAAGCACTCCCAGAACTGTCTACTGGGTCTCCTGAGCCTATGTGAAGTTTATTTTGAAGACAAAGATTTCAATTTCTTTCAGAAATTGCTATTTCTCCTTAGGAGAGCTGGCGCTAGAGCTCAGGAGATAAAGGGTGCCCCATTCAGACAGGTGTGCCGGGCCCGGGGCATTTGAGGGGCGGTCAGGGCCATTCCAGGACCTGGCCTAGCACCACCAGCTGTGTTTGGCCCGCAGGGAAAGCACAGGAGGCCCTGCAGGGGTGAAATCGGCCGGGTTCTCTGCTGGGGCGCAGTGGCTTTGGCAGCGTCTACAAGGGGACGTGCCTGGCACAGCATGCCCCAGTGAGAGGGGATCTGGCAGGCGGCAGAGGAGGGTGAGGGGAGAAGAGGATGGGGCTCAGCAGAGTGGGCAGAAAGCTCAGCCCTCTGCTCCCCTTGGCTATCAGGTGGCCATAAAATTGTGTCATGAGATTGCACTCATCATTGATGTGGGCTGGTGAGGGAGTCGGGTCAGCAGCAGAAACTGGGACATGCTCTGTGGAGGGACAAAAGGTAAGAAAATAAAGATAGTGTAGAAGGTAGTCTCACACCTGTGTAATTACAGCTGTACTAACGACCAAAGATTAGGAACAAGCCTGCCCTTACCAAGCCACAGCTGTATCCAATAAGAAGAGTGCTACAAAAGAGTGAGTTAGCTGTGCTAAGAAGATAGATAGAATTTGTTGGGTGTGCTGTGAAGAGAGTTAGAGCTGTTGGCTGTGAGGAAGAAAGAGTGCTGTGAAGTGCTGCCCATGAGAAATCACTGGGAAAGTATGAGAGCTTTGCAATATGATGACAACAGTGCTGGGTGGGCTAAGCCGAGGCCTGGCAGGGTGGAAGCTGCCAGGATGCCTCGAGGGAGGGCAAAGTGAGATTAGTGGAGGGCACAGAGCATCTCAGGATGGCTGAGAGCTTCCAGACGTGTGGAACAGCATCGGCCCCACTGATGGCATTGTGGTCTTCCCGCATTCCAACAGCATCTGGGTGCTCCTGGAGATCGAACTGCTGGATAAGGTATCCACTGGGTTGCTTGGTCTTGTCCAGCACCTGGATTGGTTTGAGCTCTGCTAAAACTTCTTGTTGGTGATGAAGCTCCCAGAGCGACCCCTGCACCTCTTTCATTTCATTCTTGTGCGGGCATTGCTGTCGGAAGACAGGTGCAGGGGCTGTTCCACTACGTGCTGGAGGCCGTGAGGCTCTGCAGCAACTGTGAGGTCCTGCACAGGGACATCAAACCTGACAACATCCTCCTCCACCTGGCTGCCGAGAGGCAAAACTGATGGACTTTGCCTGTGGCACCTCCCTCCAAGTCTGCACACAATTTGTAGGTGAGCCAAGCCAAGGCTTTGCTCCCGGTCCAGGCATCTCATGGATCAACCACTCATGGCCCAACCTGGGTGTAGCACTGGACATTCCTCCTGTTTGCTGCCAGTCATGGGTACACCAGTGAGCCACAGAGATCTGCCTGTAATGGTCCAGGAAGGGAATCTTCCAAGTGGTTTGAGGGTTTCTTTGATTTTTCTTCTGAGTCTGGCTCCAAGCTGGCAATGGAGAAAGTAATCCTGAAGTGCTCCTGGTCATCTGCTCCACTTCTGCAATTGAATCACTGCAAGTTTCCTTCCTTTTCCTTTGAAAAGCACCTCGAGTGGAGATTCCCATGGTGTGGGCCCATGTGATCTGTAGAAGGAATAGGAGAAGTCATGAAACAGTCATGAAACAAGACCAGTATGAAACCAGCCCCAAAGGCAATCCATTTCTGTGAGGTATTTTGTCTCCAATGACTGCTGACAAGGCAGGAGTCTAAAGGGAATCCAGGAAGCCAACTATTCTGATCAGTTTGGCCAGACTAGCACACATGCAGTCCACTGCTCCATGGGACAAGGAATGCACAGGATGTTCCCAGCAGATTCAGGCATCTCCTCAGCAGCCTGACATCCAGCCCTCTCCCACAGCTCTAGCCTGGCTCTGCAGGTGCCTTCCTGTGCGAGCTCCCTCCTCCTGAGACACTGCTCTGGCATTCAAATTCTCTTCAGGCTTGCAATACCACTCCTGCCTTCCTCAAATCTGCGCATAAGTAGCGACTTTGAGCCCTCCAGCAATGCTGACCTAAGCAGAAATTTAGAAGAAGGATCAGCAGAAGGGAGAAAAGGAGATGGCACCTACTTTTCCTACTCTTGTCTCAGTCTGCCTGTTTCCTGGACTCTCTCTCCTCAGGATTTCTGCCTGTTCTCAGAGGCTCCATTCTCTACATGCTGAAGTGGCCCCTGTCATCTCCTCTGCTTCCTGCATTACTTTGTTGCAGGGATGACAGCAATCAGGCACTCAGAAGAGGCTGAAGAGAGGCTCTGCTAGCTTGAGAAATGGATGCTGCCCAAAGGGAAAAAGAAACAAAAGCAACCAAATTAAGAGACAAAGGGAAAAGGAGCCATTTTTTCTAAACTGAGCCTTTAACAGGGTCAAGCTGGGCTCCTCTAGCACCCACAAGCACACTGACACAAGCAGCAGAGTGCAGATGGACTCAGCTCTGGCTTGCAAGGAGAGCAGAGTGTCTGCCTTGGCATGCCCCCCTCCTCCTGGGCTGGCTGGCATCTTCCTTCACAGCAGGGAGAGCCGAGGAAATGGCACGGTCCCCAGCTGCCTGTCTGCCTCCAAACGTGGCAGCAAAGGTGCAGTGGTTCTAATCTACTTGAGCGGGCCAGGGAGCTTGTGGGGCTGGAACAAATCCTGCTCAGCTGTCCCCATTTGGCTGGCAGAAACCTCTTAGAGTGGGGCAGGAGGGACAAGCCAAGTGCCCTAGGATGGTCACAGTCAGCTCCCACAAAGCCCCCACCTTCTCATAGATCAATCTAAAAATGCTTAGCAGGGACTGCTTTTGTTGTGTTCTTCAAGCCCCACTGCAGGCCTCCTTCCCTAGCACTGCAGTACTTCAGTTCCTTTCCTACCAGGTAAACCTGAATAGACCAGCTGAGAGCAAAAGAGGGCCTCAGCAATAACCAGAAGGTGGAAGCTCCCCTCTGAGGAACGGCTGTGAGAACTGGGCTTGGTTAGCCTGCAGAATTTCAGGGTCTCTCGAGGAGACCTTTCAATATTTTTAGCGGCTTAGAAGAAAGATGGGGACACATCTATTAGCGGGGCCAATTGCATGTAAACAAGGGAGAATGGTTTTAAACTAAAAGAGAGTCAATTCAGATAGGCTCCAAGGAAGAAACTCATTATGAGGAGAGTGTTGAAACCCTGGCACAGGCTGCCCAGAGAGCTGGGAGGTGCCCCACCACTGGCAACATTCAAGGTCAGGGGCACTGGGGCTCTGAGCAGCCTGATCTACTTGAAGATGTCCTTGCCAGTGGCAGGGGCTTTGGACTAAATGACCTTCACCAGTCCCTTCTAACCTCAACTAGTCTTGGATCCTACTTGGTTCTCATTTGAAAAGCGGCCAGAGGGGAGCTTACTACGTGGGGGGCCCATCTGATGGCGTGGAGATGGGCCGAGGAGCAAACCCTGACAGGAACAGCTGTTTGTCCTGCAGCCGCTTTGCCTTGTACCTGCAGAAGTTCCTTGGCAGAGCCTCGCCTGTCCACATCCATCTGCAGGCAGCAGCCCAGAAATTCATACAAGCAGGGGGGTAGCCTGAGCTTGTGCAGATCTGGTACGCCTTGCTTGCCTATCAGCTCTTTAGCCTGAAGTGAAAGGAAACACGAGACTCTATGTGATTCTTCCATATCCTTCAGGGCTCACCTAGCCCCCAGGTTTTAAGCTCCAGTCTGCTGCAGCAGTTTCTTGCCTAGCAGATAATCAGAGATGAGCCTTCTCTCCCAAAAGTAAAAAGGCACCAGGGCAACCCCAGCTTTTCCAAGGGGCAACTGGTCTCTCCTTGACAGCTGATGTGAGCCCCAGAGACATTTTTAGAAGTGGGCCTTCTTGGAACTCGTCCAAGCTGTGGGAATGGGATTTAGTCTAATGGAGACAGATCAGAGGGGCACTGGTATGAGAGTATATTTGCACCTTACCCTGTCACTGCTCTCCCAAACATAAGGAGGCTCTCCTTTGGCCATTTCTATTCCCACAATGCCAAGGGACCAGGTGTCCACTTTGGGGCCGTATGGCTCTCTTCTCACCACCTCGGGTGCCATCCAGCAAGTTGTCCCCACCACCGACCTCCGCTTACTCTGCTCAGGTGTGAGCAGAGCACAGAGGCCAAAATCAGCTGAGGAGAAAAACAAGCATTGCTTCAAGTAGGAAACCAAGGAAAAGGGTTCCTCACTCTAAGTTTCAGAATGTAGTGCTAAATCTAGCTGGAAAAGCAGCTGTGCTCTCTTTCCTCTGGGCTGCAGCCAAGGAAACTTGGAATTGGCCATTTAACAAAGCCACCACCATTCTCAGGGTGGTGTCTTTTCCTCATTTACATTACAGTTTTTTCCACTGTAATCTCCCTCCCTCTGGAATGGACAGACACAACCCAAAGTTACTCTTGATACTTGTTGCTCTTTAGACTCCCAGCTGCCTACAGCTGTGCCCTGAGCAAGAATACCCACCCAACTTGACGGAGCCATCCTGGCCCAGAAGGATGTTGTCGCTTTTGATGTCTCTGTGGATCACCTGGTTGGCATGAAGGAAAGCCAGGCCTCTCAGGCACTGAGAGAGAAAAAAAGAAACAGGAGGCCAAAAGTTAGTCTGATCTGATTTCATCACGTGCAAAAGGAAAGTGCTCCTGAAGATTCACAGATCTCAAAGACAATGGCGAGTGTTGGCGAGAGGAAGAGCTTGCTCCTGTAACCCTGGGAGAGCAGGATCTCTCTCAGGGAAGGCATATTAGCTTTGAGGGGGAAACAGCAGTTGTTGCTCCAGACTGTCCCCTACCAGGCCAGGCAGAATGACCGCTGCTGCAGAGCAGATGCGCTCTCCCCATTCAGGGGACAAACAGTGGTTTGCCAAAGGAGGAAAAGTCCCTGCCTTGGGTACCAAAGGGATCATTGTCAGGCGGGAGACTGTAGGAAAAGGGCTGTAAGGCTGCCTCGACAGCAGATTTGAAAGTCATTTCAAGTTGTTTGTGAGTTTTCAGCAGCAAGCACCGTGGTGGGTGCCATGCCCTCTTCTGAAGCTGAAACCCATGAGAGATGAGTCTCTCTTTGGCTTTGCTGTTGGTTTAAAATTCGGACACCAGCATCTTTGAGATTACAGGCAAAGAAGGCAATGCAGAAATGTTCAGGGCAAAGGCTTGGAGGGGCAAAGCACAGAAAAGAAAAAAAAAAATGAAAAAGAGACAGAGAGTTTACCAAAAGTAGATAAGGGTAAAGAGCAGACCAGAGTAAGGGCAGGGACACTGGCAGGCAGTTCAGTCCAGATGCTCTTTCTTCTCTGAAGCATAAGAGCAGCACAGCAAGAAAGCTCTGAACATGGAATCACTCACTTAGCAGCACTTTCAAAGGATGAGGCTGTCCAAGCCACCCCAAGCACAAGCAGGATCCCTTACCTCCTGAAAGACCGTTGCCATTTGTCCTACAGCCATCCTTTTGTTGCTGACCACGTTTGCTAAAGAGCCTCCATCCATGTACTCCAACACCAGCCAGACAGCCTCACCGACAAGGTAGCTGGAAGATGAAAACAACAGTGTGGAGCTGAATGTGCACAGCAAAATTGCCGTATGGAAGAAAAGACTACAGCTGAGTTTTGCTTCCAGGTCACTGGTAAATGAAGAAGGAATGAAATGAAGACACACTCCACCTAGGCTATTCAGTGCCTGCAATCTGTGCCACCTAAATGCACACCGGTGGGAAAGGAGACGGCTTAGGTGGCAGGCAGGGGAACACGGCAGTTTTGTGAGGGCAAAGACAAATCTGGAAGCGGACACATCCCAGCAGCTGCTTCATCATCTTCATCCACAAATTGCACCATGAACTCCAGTAGCAAGGAGACACAGTTTTCAGAGCTTTTGCACAGGGTAGGCAGAGGTGCAGCACTGCCGACGCCCTTTGGAAAACCTTGCAGAAAGACAGTCACAAACAGGAAAAACAATTTCCAACCCAGCAAATAATGTGTCTCCTAGCCTAGTCTTTTGGCCTGCAAGGCAATGGAAAATAGAGGGAACGGCACAAGGGAATTAATTTCTGTGATGCTGTCTCAGCACTTCTCCTCTGACACTCAGAAAAAGAAATCATGCCCCAAAAGAGCAAAAGAACATCCAGCAAGTGAACATACAAGCTACTGGCTTAGTAAAAGAGCCAGGTTTCTTGAGAACAATCTTGAAGCTTTTTTATGCCAGGAACCATTCTTGGGGACAAAGTACAATCTCCTTCCATGCCTCCTACGGGAGTGGATTGATGTTAATAGCAAGATCAATTTTCTGCCACTGAGCAAAGAGCTTTTAAACCTTTGCCTTGCATGGATGGAAACTGACATTCCCATAAAAACACCGGAATTATTTACCTTTCCAGGTAGGTGACGATATTGGGGCTCTTCTTTTCCCTCATGACCAGGATTTCTTTCAATACTTCCTCACAGCCCTGCTGCTGAAGATCAATTTCCTTTATGGCCACCTACGATGACATTGAATGCCATTAGGAAGAGACATTACTACGGCCTCTATCTCTGTGCACTCAGGGCCCAGGAAGCCTTGTCACCTTGGTAAAAAGGGACTCTAAACCATCAACTACCATGTGCTAATTGCACTCTGGGCCCTTGCAGACTCCTCAACTAGACCTTGTTTATCACTACTGTTATCATTTACATGTGTTGTGCAAGCCAAAGTGATTTTGCTTCTGTGAAAAGAAACTCAACCTGCTGAAAATATTGTTAGCATTTCTAGGGGTTTTGATCAGTGTTTCAGAAACTGCTGCCATTCTTGATTGTGCTCCAAAGTAAATACACAAATACATTACAGAGAAAAGGCTGCCTGAAAAAGAACTCCAAAGACACTCAAAGGAAAGTTACCATCCTAGCACATCCTAACTTCTTCAGTTTGGATTTTGCATCTCTGAAGAACATTCTTGAACACGGGTTAGACATGTAATTATTGAGTGGGTTAAAAAATGAATAATCCTTTCTGTGGACCACTGTGGATGCACTCCAGGTGATAAGCAGGCCTTGGGGCTTTCAAATTCCTTGTAGACATCCCTTCAAGTGCAGTTGCTGAGCACAGCACTGCAGGTGGATAAGGAGCTACCAGGAAGATGGAGTTGTTTTTTCTGAGAGCCAGAAATGAGAATTCAGGACTCTGAACGTTTAGCCCCAAAGAGCAGTGGGACTCTCCAAAACACCAGCATGTACGTTCCGTACAAATAACATCTCTGTAATGGAATGTCAGTGACAAAGGACCAACACAAGGTGGTATTATTTAAGGCTCTTCATCAGCTTCTTCTCACTGATCTGTGCATGCTTGTGTGTGTGGGTGTGGGACCCAGGTTCCCTAGGACTGAAACACAAAACTGCACTCCAGACAAGATCTCTCCCTTTTTAGGTCTTTTCAAACTGTACCTCGTGAAACAATGGGAAATCCTATCTGTGTCTGAACCTAGGCTTAAGAGGAATTGGGCCGGAATGATGGCTGTTGCCATCAGCTAATCTCTGCGCACTTATCCAGTAAGACCAAGCTAGCATGGCCTTCTTGGAAAGACACCACCGCCTTCCTCACGTTCATTCAGAATGCAAGACAAAGTCTGTCCAAAACGCATTTTGCAGCCTGCCTCTAGGCAGCCTTTGCAGCAAAGACAGGTAACACAAAGCTCTGCCCGCAGATCACATCACAAGGGAAAGCGCTCAAGAGCTGCAAAATCGGCATGGGCTGTTGGCACTCACCGCTCGTCCTGTGGCAGCGTCCAAGGCCTTATAAACACTTCCAAAACCCCTAGGAACAGAACAGCAGCAAGAACAGAGAAGCTGTTCAGTGCTGAGAAGCAAAAGGCAGCCCAGGCAGGAGCTCTCTGCTGCCTGGCGTGTCCCTAAACCACCAGCCTTTGCCTGGCTTCCCTCTTGATATTACACCAGCCATGGCTTACGTGACCCATGGCTCTGGAGGAGTAAGCGTGGCTGCACTCACCCTCTGGCAATAAGTTTCCATCCAGTGTATTTCTTTTCTGGATCTGCCATGCTCATCACACTCCCTGAAAGAAACAAAATGCAAGAAGCAAACTTCAAAACAAAACAGAGATCCTGACTTCCAGGAGGTCTGAAGCTCAGCTCTGCTTACTGGGGCTCGGAGCAATTTATGGTCAGGTTGGCTAACAATAATGGCAACAAGAACAACAACAAGAGCAGCCCCAGTAAGACAGGCAGCTCTGTAACACACATGGCCTGCACAGAGTCTGACTCTGCACACTGCTTTGAACAGGAGACTAAGCCCATGGAGAAACCATCAGAGCAGAAAGAGACCAGAAAAGAACTGGCACCATGGCAAGTGGTTGTCATCTCCATAGGGGAAGGAGGGCTGAAAAATCAGGACCCTTCATTTTCCTGGCAGTTAACATTCTCATGTGAGATTCAACAAAAGGTTTCCTACTCCCAAAGTTTCAATGCACCCTGGGATCTGGGATGAATCTTTATCAACAGCTGCTTTTTGCAGAGCAGAAAGAATACTGCAAAGTGAAACCCAGGAGAGGAGGGAACCTTCTCGACCTCCCTGCAGTTGGCCTAAAGAATGCCTTGACATTTTCAGAGAACAGGAACAGCAGCTCATGCTATGACCAAGAACAATGGCTGTAAGAATTAGGACCCTCTTCATTTATGAGCAGGCAAAGTTCTGAGGATCACTTTGTCCATTCCCCTTTTAGTGAAGAACTACAACTCCTTGTCCTCAGCCTGGGCTGCAGCAGTCACTAGTACTGCCCTCGGCCCCTTGAACACCAGCCACGTGCCCCATCTTCCCAAAGGGCTCAGCCGAGATGGCGAACAAGGACAGCGCCGCTCCTCCGGCGCTGCCGTGGCACAGACGGCCGCACAAATGAGATGCTGATCCTGTCACGAGTCCAGGCAAAGCTGCAGCAACGGGGCGGCTGCTGGAACCTCCCAGCCAAGAAAGGCCCCAGCCCCCAGTCACAGCAGCTGTCAGTGACAGGGCAAGTATGACAAAAAGCTTGGCAAAGCCCACGAATGGCCACTGACAGGCACTGTGAAGAAGCCAGAGCCAGACCTAGCACCGTTCCAAGCTGTTGACCCCACTCAAGACAGAAGATGAGTGTCATTGTGTTCAGAGCCAAGGAGGAGTGGATCTATTCTCCTTTTGTCCCAACAGCTGATGGCAGACACTGAGTAAACTGGGCTCTGTTCTATGCCTAACCACTATTCTCTGACAGCACTGCACTGGCAGCTATTACCAGTTGCAAGGAGCAAATCAGCAAAGTTGCAGTTGCACTGCAGCAAGTCACTAAGGCCTTGCTGTGCTTTCCTAGAGTGCAGGGATTGAGGCCAGTGCTTAGTATTCCAAGAGTATTTACGGGCTGGGCTTGAGCTTTCACAAAGAGCCTGGCACCGGAGGAACGTGCAGCAGAGGGGCTGCAGGCTTCCTCCTGGGAATTGCCTGCAGGGCAGTTTTATCTGGCCCTGCCACATAGATGTGTCTCTTTGATGCATCTTCCTAAGCATACAGCTAAAATATCCAAGTAGGATTGGAAAAAAGAAAAAAAGTCATAGTTTTTTTTTTTGTTTTGGTGCACCTTGAAAACACATCCCACTTAGGGATTCTTCTAAGACTACCATTTTTTAACATTTGGGATGTTCCCCCTTCCTCCCTTATTTTTGCTATCACCTGATGCTCCTTCCAAGTAGGTCACGCTAACAAAAATGTAGAATTTTTATCCAAGCAAACTGTAGAAGGAAGAGTAGAAGTGATGCCAGTCATGAAAACACCACCGATATGAAACCAGCCGCACAGCCAGACAATTTCTCTGAATTATTTTGTCTCCAAATGCAGTCTAAAGGCAATCTAGGCAGTCAACTCTTCTGACCAATATGGCCAGACTAGCACACACATGTTGACTCAGTCACTGGCTAGGTTGCAGCCTTCTGCCCTGCTTTTGCATTTACTGCACAGGGAAGCTCAGGCAAAGCCCACCCACTGCCAGCTGCCCTCAAGGGCAGAAGGAATGCCCCAAGGTGCTCCCTGGCTGCCTCTAAGCTCAACAATGCCTTCTGTTGGGAGTCCAAAATGTCTCCCCGACACCAAAGTCAGGAGGAACGTGTGCTACAGCTCATGCTGAGGCACGCATACTATAATGCACTGCTCAGTCACACAAGAAATCCACAGGACGTACTCAGCAGTTT
Source organism: Spinus spinescens (assembly GCA_034640395.1). Taxonomy (NCBI): domain Eukaryota; kingdom Metazoa; phylum Chordata; class Aves; order Passeriformes; family Fringillidae; genus Spinus; species Spinus spinescens. The sequence goes on along the minus strand of JAUYUU010009803.1, from coordinate 10,808 downwards.
CATGCAGGGCTTCTCGCTCTGCTGGCTGGAGGAGGCTGAGCTGCTGCTGCTCGGGTTCTCAGGCTGCAGAGAGGAGGCTTCTTCATAGGATGCTGCTGGAGCCGCGGCTGCAATGGCAGAGCCCTTGTCCATCTGGGACAAGAAATTTGTTTGTGTCAGAAATGTGACTGGCAGAGGTGCCCCAGAGAGCACATTTCAAAGGCATGCCATCAGGAACAACACTGGTGTTAGGCTGCAAGCTGAGCTGTCAACTCTTCCACCTCAAGTCAAACCCAAACAAGCAGTCCGAGACTACAGCTTGTCACAGCCAGCCGTAGTAGAGACGGTGAAAGGGAAAGAACAACTTAACATTTCAGCCCGTTCTGAGGCCTGCATTCACCTTGGAAAGGAACAACTTGTTCAGAATGTGCATGGGTCACCATGTTCACCTGAACAAACCCCTCAGAAAACAAAGTGGGCACTAAGAAGCCAGTAGAAATACATTCACATGATTGCTGGCCCACTAGCCAAAGCACTAGCCCTGCTGGCCAGGGCAGCAAAGCTGAGATTCAGTGGCCCAGTAAGGGTCGTGCTGGCTAGCTGCAATGCAGACCACAGAGCATGTGAGTCAGAGGCCTTGCCCCCATCCACCTGCCGCTCTGCAGGGGAAAGGTGGGAAGAGCAGAGACCACTTGTTGCATGACTGCAAGGGCCTACTGCACTTTTACTCACCTGCCTTTGTTCTGCCAGCCTGTACTGCAGCTGGATCTGGCACATCCTTTCCATTTCTTCTCTGTGCCTCTCCTCCACTGCCTTCATCATCCTCCAAGCTTCCTGCAGCTCTGCCTGCATCTTATCCTTCATATTCTGTCAAGAAAAGTCTTACTAGCTCCTGCCATCACACTCAGGCTTCTCCACTCCAAGTCTCATAGGCACTTCCATTCTGCTTCTCCACCCAGCTCTCACCCTTCCATCCCAACTCTTCTTCCTGGTGCTCAGCGCTGGAACCTGCCAAGCTCTGTGCTCCCAGTGCCTTCAGTAAGGAAAGGGGAATCCTTGCCTCCCCTTTCCTGAGATGTCCAGTTCATGCCCCCATCACTGCCCTTCCCTCAGCACCCTGCCTAGTCAGGCTCACCTGCCCATTCACCTGCTCCTCATTCAGCTGCTGCCTCAGCTGCTCCAGCTGCTGCCGGCTTTGGTTTAGCTCCCATTGCAGCTGGTGCACCTTGGCTGAGACAGCAGCCTTCTGAGCCTGGAGCTGCACAGAAACAAAGAGAAGAGGGCTTTCAACGTCCCACACGCCACTTGTGTGACAGCCAAGATTGATGTGCGCACGTTTTCCAAAAGCATTTTGTTCTCCTTCTCATGTTTACCAAGAGCCACCTAAGAGGCAGTCCCACCCAGACAGACAGCGTCCAGAGAAGCAGTGCCCATAAGGAGCTCAGAGGAGTCCAAAGCAACACACAAACTCTCTTTTCTCACTCTGTGCTGCCTCTTGATTGGCTCTGGTTCATATCTTTTCTTATTCAGGTTGCCTGATGCCAACATCCTGCATCATCTAAAGCAGCCTTTTCTCCTGCCCCCTCTGTACCTCTGCCAGGGAGCTTTCGCGTTCCTCCAGCATCACCTGTGCCTCCAAGCGCTGCCGTTCCAGACGTCTCTTCTGAAGAGAGAAAGAGGCACTTCCAGATGAAGTCCCAGCCGTGCTCCCCAAAGACAAAAAGGACAGCTGCATCCCTCCCACAAGCCCCCCACCTGAAGAGCGCCCAGTAGTGACTTTGTGCCCTCCCGCACTTCTAACTTCAGAAACTTCGGAGGAGGGTCAGCAGGTGGAAGAAAAGGAGATTCCGCCTTCCTTCCCCGCTCTGACGGCTGCCTGGTTCCTAGCCCCTCTTCTGCCTTCTCTCAGAGGCTCTGTTCTCAAATTGGGGGGGCTTTGAGAACAGAGGGGCCCTTAGATCAAGGAAAAACTGCAGGTGGACTGCAGGACGAGGAGGAGGCCAGCACCCCGATGCCCTAGTCACAAGACAGGCCACCAGCTGAAATGCAGCAAGATGGGGCCTCTTGCGTACGCTTCAAGCCCAAAGGGGAGACTCTCTGTCCACCGTGGAAGGACAGAAAGCAGGGATCCCAGTTGCTGCAACTGCAGAGTGCAGCAAGGTCAGCAGCCGTCTGCTGCAGGGTACGAAACTGCAGGGAAGAACATTTGCTGCCATGCTTTGGGTGGTGACCACCCAGCTCTCTGGGGACATTGGCTTAGGCCCGACCTGAAACCATGGCTGCATGTACTGTCCCGACACCATCCTCTTGCTCTACACAGGCTCTCTAGTAGGAACCCTTGAAGGCCTCTGCTGCCTAGCCCACAACTGTGTACAGCACATGCTTGCAGCCATGTCGCTCAGGCTGCTCTTCTGCAAAGCCAGCCCACCAAGCTTACCTGAAAAGGTCAGGTGCGTATTGTCGCTTACCATTTTTTGCTGGAGCTTCCTTTTTTCCTCTTCCTGTGCAGATTGCCAGTGTCTGAGAGCCTTGCTGCACTGCTCTTCTGCCCAGCGGAGCTGTTGAGCCATTTCTTCACATTGCTGCTTGCTGAGAGATCTTACAGCTAGCAGCTCCTGACGAAGGCCCTTCACATCCTCTGCAAACATGTCAAACGACAACAGTCAGCGACGACACAAGCAGAGGATTCTAGTGCCTTTCAGTTCCAGGCAAGAAGGGACCTGCCCTCAGCTCCTTCACTCCTCAGAAGCCCTGCGGACAAAGCTGCCTGTGGTGCAACTGCACTAGGCTGGGCCATCACCAGAAACAAAGCGCACGAGGCTCTCACCGAGTATCACCTCCTTGGCCCGTGTGGCTGTGCGCACTTGGGCTTCCAGACGGCTCCTGGTGATCTCCAGCTCCGATACGTGCTGCTGAGCCTCCAGCAGGCTACTTTGCAGGCTCTCCTTCTCTGACCTACAAGTGGTGAAGATGAAGAGGAATTGTTCCTGGCACACCAGGGGCTGTTTTTCCAGTTACATGTGCCTTCAGTTCCCTACCCCAGAGCATGGAAAACAGGATACATGGACACTCAGCTACAGCAAGATTGTTTCTGCCACTTAAAAAGCAAAGCAGGCCCCTCCAGGTGGTTGACCAGCTTTTCCTCATGACCTAGCCAAGCACAGAAAGGCCAGCTGAGTTGGATCTCAGCAAAGCTCAAATGGCTGTTGCCTGATGTATCCCTCATGGTGGCTGTGCCCACAAATCTCTGCCAGCAAGAAAAAGCCCAGCCTCTGCTCACAGCCCTGAGCTGATCAGCACTTCCAAGTCACTCTGCAGGGAGACAGAGCCCAGTGTTCTCCTGGCTGACTCCTCAATGTTTACTGCTTTTCCTAGGTTATGTAGAGATACTTTGTTTACCAGAGTAAAGGGGACTATCGGACTGCAGGGAATGATACATGAAACCTCCGGCTTCTAGCAGCATGAGTGAGAAACCAGAACAAGGTTTTTAGCTGAACAAGAACTAGCTTGGAGGAGAGATGGCAGGTATCCTGCCATTTAAATTACTGGATTTTCATGAACAAGAATGCTTGCTCCCTTGATTTTTGGCAAAGCAAGCCAGCAGTGCCCAAACGCCTTGACACTATAAAGGGACAAGCCAAAGGACGTTGACAGGTAACAGAGTTTGGTGGATAAGTGAGCTAGAATCAGTGCTCAACAAGAATCCCCGGACACTGTTGAGAAGCCACAAGACCTTTCCCTTCTTCTGCTGCTGCTTGTAAGCAACTCTAGGTCCTGCACTATAATTCACAACAGTTAGCTCAGAAGGGTCTCAAGATTTTCAGCAGAACTCTCCAGCTTTCTCCTGAAGCATCAGCACCCTACTGACAACATTCACATGTAAGAGCCTTCAGTTCTGAAAATGCCATGTCTAACTACCTGGCAAAGAAAGACTGCTGTTCAGATGCAGTCTGAAAGAGAAACCAAAACCAGAGGGAAATTCCCGGTTTCAGCAAACATCTGCACGGTTTCCTTAGCACTCATGTCAGTGCCAAGATGGCTTGCTTTGCACTTGGCATGGGAATGTGCAAGGAGTCCCAGGCCAGCGCCAAAAAAGAGCTTGGATAGCTTGAGCTGACAGAAAAGTAACATTCAGGTCACAGTATCCTTTTTTCTCATGTCTCTTCACTTCTCTCTGTCTGAGAAACATTTGCAGCGAACACAGGAGGCAGAAAGCCCTGACTTAACGCTCACCACCTTTGTCATTCCAGACCTTCCATAATGTCCCACCCAGGTGCTCCTCTCTGCCTTTACCTGGCCTCTGCCAGCTGCTCTGAAAGGCCTTGTAGGTCCCGCTCCATGGCTGTCAGTCGGGCTTCCAGGGCAGCCTTCTCTTGTGCCTGCACCGCCTTCTCTCTGCACACCTGGGACAGTGTGTGCCCTTGGCGAGAGAAGTCCTGGAGCAGCTTCTCCAGACCCCTGTGGGCAGTCCGCTGCCGGCGGAAAACCTGGAAGCAGAGCGGGCACCATTTTTCAAGAGGAACAACAACAACAAGACACTCTCGGTCTTGGCTTGCTGCCAGAAGTAGCATTTGCTGCGGTCTTTCTAGGGGCAGCTCCCTGTCCCACAAGCGCTGCCTAGGAATAAGGTGAGCATACCTTTGGCACTGCCAGAGGAACCTCTTCCTTCAGCATATCCCTCGGAATCTGCGGTTCCTCTGCTCTCTCTGCTGCCACTTCCAACGCCCTCTCTTGTGAGGAGTGGCGCCTGCTCTCAAATGCAGCCAGATGAGCACTCCCACAATTACTCTTGCTTTCACTAGTGCAACAAGGAAAGAGCCTGCAAGTGATAGCCTGGGGAGGAACTATGTACAAATTTCCAATCCAATAATCAAAGGATCCCAAGATGAATTAGGGTGGCAGGGACTCAAGGAAGCCTCTAGGCCCATCTTCAGCTCCAAGCACTTGGGGTCAGCTATGGCATCTGGACAGGCTGCTCAAGGTTCTACCCAGCTGGGGCTTCCAGATTTCCAAGGGTGGAATCTACACAAGCTCTTTGAGGCGTTTGTTCTGCTGCCTCTGCAGTTCAAAGCTTTTCTGTCCATAAACCCAGCTTGAGCCTCCCTTGCTTTTACTCTGGTCCACTTCAGCATACTTTTTGTCAAGGTTTGACAAGCGAGTCTCAGGAGGCAGCTGTGCTGAAGTTGGGTTGGCAGCCAGACCTACCCATGAGGTGTTTTCCCCCATCTATGCTGAGTAAGTCAAACGATGAGAAAGCCAAATTTCTGCTTTGATTCTGGGCCTTCTTAACCCAGCAATGCCCACCCCTGCTCAGAGGAAGCAAGATAGCTTAACACACACCTGAACTCCTGGGCACTGCACACTCTATCTGTGCTCTGCTCCCGCTCTGCCTTTCCCGCCTGGGCCGAGGAGTCCTGAGAGGCAAGAGGCTCTCCCAGTGGGGCCTGCAAGAATGGGCAGGGGAAAAGCAAAAGAAGCAATAAGGAGCAGGGCAGTTGGCTCCTGAAAGCTGCAAGAAGCAGCAAGCGAACACACAACAGCTTCGGAAGGCCAAAGCTGTTGTGTGGGGGATTTTATGTGGGTAACCAACTAACTCGGTGTTGGCAAGTCCCTGCAGCAATGGTGGCTCCTCTGTTTCCCCCAAGGCTGTGAACTGCGCCTTGGGGCCGCTCTCTCTGCTGCCAGCAGGGAGCCTGCACAGACACTGTGCACAACAGGGCTCACCTTCTCACCAGTAGCACTAAAGTAAATCATGCTACCGCTTTTTGGACACCAAGGCAAGTTCACAGTCCCTGTCAGAATGGCAGGAAAATGATGCCTGCATGTGAGAGTTCAGGCCCCGTTTCCCATGTGTCAGTGGCTGGGCTGAAGCACTAGGTCATGGCAGGACTCCAGCCCTCAGCATCTTCAGCCACAAAGGGCAAGTGCTGCCTGCTCAGAAACTTGCAGCTCTGCACTGCACCAAAGCCTTGCACTGAAGCAACCAAAGCTGCCACTGATTGGTGCAGGATGCTCAGGCCCTGCACTGACAACACGTGGAGGTTTGCTGACCTTGGCTTCCCCTTTAGCCTCTGGAGGAAGACAGCGAGCCAGAGCAGGTTCTGCTGCTGCTGCTGGTGCTGTGGTGCTCTGCAGACAGAACAGCAGCGTGAGGGACAGGGAGTAAGCTGTCATAGAGGCCTCTATTTCTCCTGAGCTCTGTGACCAGTGGTCCTAGTGAGAAGCTGTGAATTTTGATACAAGTGGGATCCTCAGTCACTAGAACTCATTCCAAGTGGGCCGATGAGACTAATGTTTCAACAGGACTGCATCTGCTTCTAAAGGAGATATTTCAGGCAGGCTACTATCAGCATGCAGCCTTCTGTCTGCAGAAGTTGACTTTCATTAGTTGAAACCTCCTTAATGGAGAAGGAGGAAACTGATGGAATCCTTTTGGTAGTGCTCATGCAGACATGGACTGACGTGGACTTTCTTTCGGCCTGCCAGCCTGGCAGTCAACTGCAACAGGCCAAGGCCACACCTTGCTCCACCATCCTCAGGGACCAGGAATGTCAAGGGTGCGCGTCCCACTCACCGAACCGTGGACTTGACTCCTTCCACCTCTGAGGCGACCTGCCAGGGCCAAGGGAAAACAAACCAGGTGCTGTTAGAAAACTGCTGGTGCTGAGGAATCCCACAGAACCAGGCCACCCAAGGAGAGAGCATTTTCCTTTCACAGCCTCTCTACCAGGAGGACCAGTTCTGTAGCACAGCAAGCAAGACTGCAGGCCAATACCCCAGGCTGTGTCTACCTTTTGCTCAGCTTTGCTACTAAGGAACTAGAAACTTGGGGCCGGGAAGATGCAAATAGTTCCTTAGCAGTCAGTGCCTACATTGGAGCTCATTGTCCACCCTACAACTAAAGCACCTTCCTTCTCCTCTCTTTCCTGGACTTCCTTTTTCTTTTTGGAAATTGCATGCAGCATGTCCCAGGTGGTTGCTGTAAACGATTCCCCACAAAAGCTTCTGCCAAACTCCTCTTGGTGATTGCTGCTTTGTTTGGACACAGCACAGGCCCAGCTCTGGGGTTCAGGAGCCCACACAATCTGCTCAGCAGTTTGCCCTACAGTGCAAAGCCAATCCCTCTTGTAGTACACAGAGGGGTTCCAGTTAGAGAGGCACATCTTTTCAGGAGGGAATGCAGAAAAACGATGCCTTCCTTAAGTTCCTTAGAGAACTGCACAGTTTTTAAAAGGATGCCTGCAAAACTCTCCCAGTCTGCATTTTGGAACTTGTCCACAACCTGCTGGGCAAGGGGCACCTCTTTTTGGCTGAAACTGTTGGCAGGAGCTTTACCAAAGTATGGCATCTTTATGGCATTTTTCTTTCAATGTGCTGCCACCAAGGAACAAACCTCTACTTACGTCTCAGACCGTTAACAATTCTGCGGGCTGACACTGCCGAAAAAGCCCTGCTGACTGCCCTACGGATTTGCTCCATCGTTCCAGCAGGGCTGCTTCACTCGTCGGGACGTAAAACAAAAATGGAAGAAAAACCCACTTGCACAAGTCCCCAGACTGTGCAAGGAAAAGAGGAAAAAAGGACACCCGCAGCAATCTGCAGACTGTACAAAGAGAAGGGAAAAAACAAAAGACACCTGCACAAGTCTGCAGACCGTACAAAAAAAAAAAAAAAAAAAAAAAGAAAAAGAAAGGTACACCTGTACGTGTCTGCAGACCCTACAACCGCAGGGGAAACAAAAGGATGCCTACACGAGTCTGCCGACTCATACAATGGCAGGCAAAAGAAAAAGACTCCCTTTTCGGGGCACAGACTGTTGCCAGAGAACTCCTCTGTACAGGATCCTCCTGCAACAAGAACGCCAAGAGCTGTTCTGGACGCTGAGGCCTTGCCTGCACCAGGGCAACCTCCTCGTGACAACGCTGTGACGTGGCAGCCCTCTGCTGGCATCACAATAGCAGCTGCTCTGGGCCGCTCTGTGAATTCATGCATGGCAACCGGCCCTTCTCTACAGCTAAATCAAAAGAGAGCCCGGAAAGTTCTCCTCTGTCCCAAAGCAGCGCAATCCTCTCTTTCAGTCCATAACCCACAGCTCAAAGGATCTAAAAGTAACGCAAAGCAGGCATCAAGCGTGCAGCTGAGTACTTTGGCCAACAATGCTTCTGACTAAAACTAGCAACCCTTGCTTAAACTCTATGGATGAAATCACGCTTTGGTAATATTCTCGAGATTTCCCTAGATTGGAATGCCTGTCCTTCCTGCCCATTTCCTGCATGGCTAAAATCTACCAGAAAACTCTAGGGCTCGCTCAAGGAAGAACTACACCTTAGTGGGGAAAAAAATCTGAGTAACAAACTACCCATAGGTGTTTGCATGACACTGGAACAGCGTTTGTGTTGTCAATATGACAGGGACACATCCTCTGTATGGGGCAGTGCCGGTGTCCTCGGCAAGGAAAGGAGTTTCCTTGGTGCAGCCCTCACTCTGTGGGTGCTCGCATGGGCACAACTGCTCCTTCTCTCCAGCTCCCAAGGCAGCCCTTCTCCTGTCCAACACTGAAGGCACTCCTGGTGTTTTTGCAGAACCCCACTCCCTTCAGCTGGTGGGAAACCTGCAAGGTCAGATCGCTCCATGGAAGTGGCTTTTAAATCTCTATCCTGCCCACAGTGGATACTGCCAAGTAATCAATTTTTCAATCATTTGCTGCACTCTCATTTCTGGCCTCTAGGAGCTCAGTAGATTGATCCTGCTTTCCTGGGCCAACTTAGATTTTCCTTGCTGGATGGCACAGCTCACAGAACTGAAAACTCCATGTCCGCTGGGGATGGCTGCAAGCACCAAACGGGGCAAAGGATACAAAGCGCAGGTTCTGTGCAATTCTCCTTTGTCATTTCCTTCTAGACTTCCCCACAACACGCCACAGGAAGGAGCAAACAGGTGCCAATGCCAGGGGTAACTGGCAAAGAACACAGGTCAAGAACAGGACTTCAGCCCATGGCTAGAGGATGCAAAGGAATTTGCAAGGCAGGTGAGTGCTTGAGATGCTGGAGGCCTGCCAAGCTGCCTGCTCTGCTCTTGCTGCTGAAACCCTGAGCTGCAGTGCTCTTGATGTTATAAATTGAAGCAGACTCCAATTAGCTTAGTCCAATTGGAATTTATTAATTACAGCAAGCAAGGCATAAGCAAATCAGCGCTGGGCAACAGGGGCGCCTTCGCTCACCAACCGACTGCAGCACCCACTACCCATTACAGTCCAACTTTACACTGTATCTCTTCTCGTTGGTGACGTGTGCAGAAAGTACTCTGCGCATGTGTCCTCCTGTTGCTAAGGGGTCGCCCTCTGCCTTCTGGTGGTCCTCAGATGAAGGCCGCTAGTCTTCCTCAGGTGTCCTTTGGTGGACTTCTCCTTATTTAGTGGTCATGCCTGAAATTCTAGAACCTATGGTTTATTGAGCAAGCACTTATTAAGCAAGGGTTTTTTAAGCAAGCATTTATTAAGCAAGAATATACTTGTGATTGTATGCGGTTTTGGTCACACGCGGTTTTAGGCCTAAGTATTTTCCATTCCCTCTATCTTTAACCCTTTAGTGAACAAAACATGAACGAAACACGTTAGGTTCCATCACAGTGTAGACCTAATTGGTCCTCTAATTAAAATACCATCACTATTGGTAATTAGGAAACCACCCTTTGGTAAACAAATCTCTGTGACACATTCTACGTGCTCATAATGCCAGGTGTACTGAGTTCAGGCAATAATTGGTTTTTGTTCTTTTTTCTGATGCGAATGATGTCTGGGCCAGTTGCGCTTCCCTCTGTGGCCAGAGCTGCTGCCACAGCTGGTCCCCTCCTGGCAGCCAAGCCCCTGCTTCAGCCAGAGCTGCTCCAGCTTCCTGCAGTTCAGATCTCAGTGGCTTTAAGCTGTTTTTCACAGTCTGTGGATTGTTTCTCTTGCTCAAATAATTTAGCTTTAACCTGAGGCTGTGGGCTCAATCCTTGCTGTCAAAACCCAGCGTGCAGCTTTGCATGCAGCTCCTGAGGGCGTGGGGGATACAACATGAATCTCCCTGGCTCCTTCAAAGTCCTGCAGAGCTGCTTTATGTGTGCAGAAATCAACATAAATAAAAATAAATCTGACAGGCTTTAGTCTGCGTTTCTCTGGTGTCTCCTTGTCTGCGCTGGGTTTACCCAGGTTGGTTTTTATCTGACAGCAGCAGCAGGGGATGTTTACAGGGGGACAGACCCAGTGGATCCTGGCAGGGACAGGGCTCCCTCTCAGACATTCCCAGGCCAAGGAACAGAGGAGGTGCAGCCCATGGGCACGGAGTCAGCAGCAGCCCCCGGGAAGGATGAGCGGCTGCTATTCCCACGGACCTGTCACGGCTCCCCGGCAACCCGAGTCGCAGCGGTCAGAAGACCCTCGAGTCCCACCCCGTTTCTTGGGGCGCTGCCGATAGGTGCCGTCCCGAGTGTTAGTCCGTCCCGAGGTAGCGACCCCACTGCGGAGCAGCCTAGAGTCCGTTATTGTTCAAATGTCCCGCTTCCGGCCGCCGGGATCGATAAGCCAATCTCCGAGCGCCGCTAAACCGGAACGGGCGTGGAAGGCATGGGTATACCGGGAGGGGGGGAGGTACGGAGAGAGACAGGCAGTCGGGGCTGTCAGCGTGGGAAGGTGTCTGTTGCCGGCTGGCTGTTAACGGGGGCGGCCTCAGTCGAGACCAGTTCTTACGGAGACAGAAATCAGCGTCTGCTTCTCCCAGAAAGCGCGTGCCCAGGAGCAGCCGTCGGAACTGGAGCGGCGTCCGCGCCGCAGGGGCTGGCGCCAGGCA
>JAUYUU010002828.1:0-17124 GCA_034640395.1 Spinus spinescens | reverse complement strand
CAACAGCAGAAGCAACCTATGATGAACTGACTGTAACCCCCCTTCCCTGTCTCTCTGCACCTCTGGCAGGGAGGAGGTAGAGCTGAGGAAGGAGGGAGGGATGGGGCAAAGGTGTTTTTAAGATTTATTTTACTTCTCACTATCCTCCTCTGGAGCTCTTTCCTCCTCCAACAGAGCTCCTCCAAGCTTTCATTCTAATATATTTATTTATGTAATAAATACAGCTTGAAAGGGCTCCATTGCCCCAAAGACCAGAGCAGCAAATCTCTCCTAAGCTCTCTCAAGCCCACTTCACCTGCACAAGAATGCTCCCAAGCAGGAGCATGACGTGAGTATCAGCTTACCTCCCATCAGCAACAAAACCCCTCCAACAACAGACAGGTGACAACAAAATGGGGCAGGAAAAACAAAGGCAGGGAATTTCAGGGACTGAGACAAAAGCGGGAGAATAAAAGTTTAAGAAAAGGTTTCCTGCCCCTTTGCAGAACCGTCAAACAACTCCTAGTGCCTGCTGAATAGCACCCAGCAAACAGACCAAACAAAAGATATGATGAAAGACATATTTACTCGTGCAGGGCTCCTTCCCCCCACCTCAACCTTTCTTTCCTTTTCACACACACCCACACTGCACCGTTTGCATTGTGTTGTTAAATAACCAATGGCAACCCAGAGGAAACACTGCGAGGGTTTCTATGATGCTGTCAAGCACCAGACAGATGCTTGGCAGTGTCAATATGTTCTTTACCTTTGGGTTCTGCCAAGGTTTGAAATTAAAAAGAAAACAGGAATAATAATGCTGGGAGAGGAAGAGAAGGATAGCAGTGAGTTAGTGCACGGATGTACAACCAACTTTTAAATCAGTGGAGTATCATCCTACCTACCTGCTGGGTTTTACTTCAGCAATTTCAACTGTCATGGAAATAAATAAATAAATAAATAAATAAATACAGCTTTTCTTTTTACTGTGTGCTGGCTGCAGGAATTTTTACAGAAAGCAAAGCAAAATTCTGGGGTGTACCAACTGCAGACTCCCAGGTCCTCCAGAACAGACTGAGAGGTTCTGGCTGCAAAGACAGGCCAAGCACATCTAGTGTTGGATGCTCCAACACTGCTCCAAACTCAACGCCCTAGGTGCTGCAGAGCTGTGCTGACTTGAGGCTTCAGAAGGCACAGGAATTTGTCTCGAATAAAATCCTTGTCTAAGGACTCATTGCATTTTTCCAAAAGCTGGAGTTTCTGGGCCCAAAGATGTCTTTTTTCTCCTAGTTCTTGCTTGAGGGCCTGTGGAATTTTGAAGTTGCCATGTGGTTAGAGGAGGAGCGGAGCCAGAGAATGAGCCAGAGCCTTAATTTACATGGTGAGAATGGAGTTCCCTTCTCCACCAATTCATATCATCACCTACATCCCACACTATCAGAGTCAAGAAAAAACTCCACCAGCAAGGTGCCCAGAATCAGCAACAACAACCATAGCTCTTAAGAGGAAGTTTTAATAAAGATCGTCTTGCAGGAAGCTCTAAAATTGATAATTTAGGCTCCTGCAGACCTTTCCTCAAAGTACAACTGAGTCCACTGCTACCAAATTGAGCTTATATTATAGCAAAATGAATGAAATAACCAACAACCAATAAAACCTGTCTGCCATACATGCTTAGCAGATGATGTGTGCCAGAGAGGACCCCCACCATGAAGGCTTTTAGATTTACCTCTGGTTTGTAGGAGGGAAAAGGGTAAAAATTAAGTGTTAGGTAAGACTGAACTCTATTTCTCTGAACAGTGACTTGCAGTATAAAGTCCTGAGAAGAAGAATCCAGTGCTCTCTCTCTGACCTTTCTCAACTGAACACATGAAAGAGTGTCCTCAGCTTTTAAAGAATGCTGAATGAGAGTCAAACAGAGGTCAGGAAAGAATGAAGTTTATATTCCTGGGATTTTGCAGCAATTCCAAGGGGAAAACATCAATCTTACAAATACAGGCCACATCATCTGCTTGCAACTTGGAGTCTGATGCTCATGAGCTTCAAATAAAAAAAAAAAAAATAGCACATCAAGTATCATGCTTTAAAAAAAACAAAACAGAAAAGGTAGTTTTTGCTGACAGGGCACCTAGGAAGACATGGGATGTGACCATGTGCAACTGCCCACATCCTGAGGGTCTGTTCCTCAGCCAAGGCAGGCAGCACTCACTCGTACAAATACCATGATTTGGACACTTCAGGGGTATAGGATCATCATGACACATGTACCAGCCTTAGCTCCCAGTAGAAGGGTGAAAAAGATTGTGCTGTCACTATACATGCTCAGATATATGTATATATGCATACTTCAAGTTGACTTTATGGCTAATATCCTTTAAAATATTTTTGAAAACACTAAACCCCTGCAAAACATGTCCATAACAGATTTCACAGGATATGGTGGGCCAGGCTTCTAGTGATAACTTTTGTTAACCAGCTAATTAAACCTTGGACCATGCACTTTCCCTGAGGCTGGAAGCAGCTACTTTGAATCTCTCCCCCTTTTTTTTGGATCTACCAGTATTCAGTTGCACGCACAAAATTTCACACATACCTGGCTTGTTCAGCCTAGGTAAAGATAATTTTTGACATGAAGTCACTTCTCATCCCCCCATAGGGCCCTAAAGGATGGGACCTTTTATTTTTAAGGGATTTTTTTTCTTTCCTTCTTGATCTTCTGTTGACTCAGTTTCCAAATACATCACTCTTTAGGAGCCAGAATAGGATTCATTGGCCACAATCAACTCCAACCCCCACTCCACAAGTCTTTTAGCTTCACATGTTTAACAGGAATATGATCCCAATGAGAATGTAACTTGAGAAGCATTTTTCAGCTCTGACAGCTTTGCAGGAGGAGGTTTCCAGTCAAGATCAAAAAGCTATAGCAATTCATGAGCCAGCAGAGTCTACCCAAAGTCACATCTGGGTGAAGAGAGTGAGATGATTGCACCTTCTCTAAGGAGAAGAAGGTTTCAGGATTTAGCTGAAGAAAAATGATAAACCTGGCTCCAGGACTGGATGGCCCCCAGTGATTGCTCCAGCCCTGCCCAGGAAGCATTAAGAGGCCCAGCTACATCATTCTGTAGCACTAGAAGAAAAAAGAGGAGCAGCTTTCTCCCCAAAGAAGCAACAACCTCATGCAGCACATCCCCTGGTGGCACCTGCTGTCACCCAAGGGAGAGGAACTGTGGGGTTTGACGTCCATTAGGGAGCTGGGAAACAGCATTAATGTACAGTTTGAGGTTGTTGGGGCATTCCTAACAACAGACCAGCAGAAAGGAGCAAGTTAGAGAAAAAGTCACATCCAATAAGATGCATGGAAATTTCAGAAATTGTGCTGCTACAGGGGAGAGGAGGAGGGAACAAAAGTGTTTTGTTGTGTCCACAGGCACTTGCCACTACACAGGGAAGATATTTTTCCCAGTACCTTGAGCAAAAGTCCGTGCTTGTAAGCCTCACCAGAGGTATGAGGAGTAGGAGAAATACATTATGCAAGATTAAGTTGTAAAACAAGGTTTTGTTGAAACTTTTCCTGTGGAATACACCCAGTAAAAACAGAACTCTTTGCCTTTTACAACAAAAGCTCTATGGAGGTTTTGATTTGGAAATTTGGTTATAAAGCCTCCTTTACTTTTTGACTTGGTTCATCTTCCCTTTCCTTCAAGCAGAATTTTAACTAAGGGAGCTCTTGCACAAGACAAGCCAGGAAGAGCATGGCACGTAAGTGAACAGCAATCATCCTTTTCCTCCTCCAAAACACCCAGTAAAGAAGATCTTTTTCTCCATGCAGCCACCTTGGAGTCAGAGATGGACTCTGATCTCCAGTAATAAACACACACAGCATGCAGCAGCAAGATACCCACCTGAAGTTTTTGCACAGCCCCATTGTTTCACTAAAAGCTTCAGAGAAGCAGTTACTCACCACAAGTTTTCTTTCCCAGGCCTGTTGCATGTCTTCATCAGGATCTTTCACCCATTCTAATGAAGCCATGACAAGCTCCTCTGCTTCAGAGGCTTCCTCTTGCTGAAAAAGAAAATAAAGCCCAAAACAACCTCCCCAAACTCCATAATTTTTGGTGCTTATCTACAACTCTGCCCAGAATTACCCAGGATAAAAATCTGCGTCAGGGTAGGTGCCAAGGGATCTTGTTAAACTATGACACCCTCCAGTCTCCAAGTATTCTTATTTTTCCAAAAGGAGCAAACAACCTGATTATCAATGCCTGGAGAACTCCTAATTACATTGCTGATCAAAGGCAGCACCCTTATCCACATAAGCTTTGCTACTGACCAGGTTTTTCATGATGGTCTTGAACTTTTCTCCTGCATATTCAGACCCCTGAAGCAAAAGCAGCACTTCACGGTCCAGTGTTTCATCCAGGGATACCCGTTCAGTCCTGATAGTCTTTGAAGAGATGGAAGAGCCAGCTAGTTTGTTTTGACATCCCCTTATTGCAAAGCAGCAGCAGTGACATTTGGACTTTCCTGAAATACTTCTGCTCTGTATTTACCAGAAGGTCAGAGCTACCAAAACTTGAGGCTTGGAAAAACTTTTTCAAAACCGTCACATCGATGAGGATTTAGAAAAATAAAAAGAAAGCAAGCCAGCTAAGCTGCTGAGTGATGCAGTGTAAATGTCCATGCCAGGGTAGGCTAGAGGAAATCAGTAATTAGTTATCTCTACTCAGAGGAGCCCTTACCAAGTGATCAGTAAGCAGAGCCCTTCCTTACAGGTGACTCCAGGAATCCTGTCTCTCTGCAACATTTGAAGGGCAAACACAGTGACTCACTGGGCTCTGAGGAGCTGCAATATAGGATGACACCTAACTCTTCAAAGCTGCCTAGCCAAGCCTGCCTCTCCTTTCTGGGCCTGAAGTTTGCATCTATTCGTACGTTTTTGTTGATGTTGCTATATGTGCTCCAGAACTCTTCACAAGTGCGCCTTGTACAAAAGTCAGCAGAAATCTCTCAGCAGCATCCCTCTGCTGTCAGCTGTGCTGCACATAGGGAAGGATGGGACTCCATGGATTGTCTAAGGAAATGGGAACAGAATAGCTCACCTTCATATCAGAACCAAAGCCATACTTGTAGCAGGATGCTCCACCTCAAGTGATGTAAAACAGCTTCAGCCATACCCTACTTGCAAAAATTATCAGGGGTGGATCATGCTGCTGTTGGTGTTGGAGAATACAAAGACCAGCCTGATTCCTAGATGCCAAAATTAAAAATTCTGAGGATGTGAAGAACAATGTTTCCTGACAAAAACTGGCACCAGGGAGGAAGTGGCAGGAGAAGCTCCTGACAAAGGACCCAGCTGAGCAGGCATAGCTGGCCTGGAGAGCTCTGACAGTCAGTCACTCTATACCATAAAAAACCAGCCCCACTTTTTTCAAGTCAGGGCTTCTGACACACCCCTTCTAGCAGGGTGTGTGTGGAGATCCCTCGCTCAAGTGGGGACACCCCCTCAAAGTTACTCCTCAAAGCTGAACAAAAGCTTTGCCCATGATCACCAACATGGGTCAGTAATAACCAACTCTATTTGACAATCATTAGCGTGGAAATTATTGGTTTAATAGCTAGTGCACCGTACAAGTAGTCATAAGGAAATAATTCTGGTTAAAGTATTTTAGTCTAATCATCTTCTCTTTACATAAATAACTCATTTTATTCATTTAAATATATTTGGTTTGCCATCAGAGATGCTTATCAGAGTTTCTTAACAGTACATTAGATTAGGACTCCACTTTATCAAGATGCTCACTCTAATGCTGAATTTCCTTTCTCACTACAGTCAACTTCAAAGAAAAAGAAGTCTCCTCTTTCACAACTGAAAAAGAATCATTGTTCATGTCTGGTGTAGGCAGCACAAGAAGCAGACTGTCAGTTACTTTCTCAAGCATAAAAACCTTTCTATATTGGAAAACTGATATCTTCTCCCATCCATCTGTTCTTCTGCCAGCTAAATGCGTGACCCAAGTTCTTCCAGATTTACTGGGTAGAGGAGAGGGGGGGTTGGAACTGGATGATCTTTAAGGTTCCTTCCAACCCAGGCCGTTCTAGGATACTATCAGCAAATATTTTATATCTACAAGTGTTTTGCTTGCTCTTCTTTGGACTTTCTCCAAGGTGCTTGGAACAATATTGCAACCTTCTCATTCTGTGTTTACATGCTAGGATTAATGGCTTCAAATTCCAGAGTTATCTAATCATATACAGGCAATGAGCTTTGTTCTGCCTCTGCTGATGCAAGACAACTGGGAAGAGATTAATTTAAGCTTTAATCCATACCTCAGAGGACTCTGCAAGCTCCAGTTCACACTGCAGTGTATTCGTCCCTTCAGGAATATTGCTGTGAAATTCATACAACAATGGCAAACTCAACCTATTCCTAAAAGAAGCAGGAAAAAATACACATCAGTCTATTTTGGATTACTGATGAACTGCCTTTCCTGGGATTTGGCCACAATACTCACAGGATCAGCTCTTGCTGCATATGTTGGATCTTCTCCAGCAGTTGATTTTTTTCAGCCCTCAGTGTCTGAAACATCCGTGGGGTTTGGTGAGAGGCTGACTTGGCCATGCAGAGCCAGCACAGGCCAAACCCAACCCAACCCATACCTCTATGATTGAGGAACACTCCGCAATGGTTAACTTGAGTTCCTTGATGTCCTGCTCCTTCTGCAGAGATTGTTGAGAAAAGAACAAAAACATTACATTCCACCCTCCATCACAGCAGTAAAATACATGGTTAAGCTTGAGCAGCAACCTGATTATGACATATAAATTGTTGTGAATTTAAAAGAATACAGCAAGTTACCTTGAATTTTAAATAATAGCAAGCACTCAGATGACCTTTCCTACATAAATTCTGAAATTAAGGAGACAAACACTCTTTTCCAGGTGTTCTACTTTCCTATATTACTCGCCTGGTTTCAGGTCCAACAGATTAAACTAGACAGAAGCACACTCATTGTAATTTAAAATATGATGTAATATATGCCAGCAGGAGGTTTAATCCCAAGTGACCCTTCAAACAAGTTGCAATGTTTCAAGTTTACTTGTTTTTCATGATTAGAGTGTAGCACTCTGTCGATTAAACACAACCTAACAGAAAGGCTGAAAAAGAGTCAGCCCTCATGGTAGGACTGAGGAATTGGTAGAAGAATCACCTTTCTTAGCAATTAGCTCCAGTCAGCTTATGCCAATAGAACACCATTCCAAGAAAAGACACTGCACAGACAGCAGAGAATTTATAAGAGAAAATGGGAAATTAAGAGTAGGAGCTCTTGTCCTCTCACACTTTTATGAGTTCTTCCTACTCTCTCTTTAGAAATCATTGAGGTTTTTGAAAGAGATGAAGTGCACAGCAAGCTAGGCAGGAAAAGTGAGGGTATAGAACCAGATTATCCTAATCTGCCAGCAAGATTCCACACCACTTTCTTCAAAATCATTCCAACCACTCACATTTATCTACATGTAATCTAGCAGTCTACTTTCAAAATTCCCATTTAGTCAATAGACTAAGAGAATCTTGTTGGAATAAAATGATACTACAGAGCTCACACAAGCTTTGAATCATTCAAGTAGGGAAAGTGGAAGCTACTTCTTTATAAAAAGATTTTAATAAATTTGTGCCCTTAAGCTGCATCTGGGAAAACAACCAACCAAACCAAAACTATTAAAACACTCAGGACAAAGTTATCAGCTGGATCACACTGAAGTTCAGCTCTCTCTTTTTTACCATTTCAATTCTGCTGCAGCCACTTTAAGGGAGCCCAAAAGTCAAATATTTTATCAGGAGATTTATAGCATGTTCTGCTAAGTAGGAACTCCACTGGCATGGAAAGCTCTGCATAATTCATGAATCCAGAGAATGCCAGCCCATTTGTATGCTCTTCTAGCTTTGTTTTCTAGTATAAAGTGCATGTTTAAAGACATCTGAAATGCTCACTCCTCAGGAGAGCCTAGATAATTGCACCTCAGCAATAAAAAGAAAAATTTCCTTTTCTATTGGGCTCCAAGTCACAATCTCTAATTTGACACAAACAATTTCAACAAAAGATATGAAGGGAAAGGTCTTCTATAAGTCCCTGTTGAACAAAGTAGCCTTTAGAAGTTTCTGGACATTTTGTCTGAAGTTTGCAAGTTTGTTTTAACAGGTTGTGATTAAAAAAAAAAAGAAAAAAGGCAAGCAAAATCCTGAAACCTTTAATTATGCTGACTCATAGGCAGGTCCTAAAGTAGAGCTCGCCTACTTTGAAGCCATTTATAGGATCAGGTTCTGCAGAGGGAGAAGAGTAGAAATCAAAGTGCCACAGTGAATACTACTGCCTTGCCTTATTACAAATCATCCCATCAGTACAGAGCAGAAACCTGGGCCACTGGAAGCTGCCCCTGCCCATGGCAGGGGGTTGGAACAAGGTACCAATGGTACATTGCATTGGACCTTAATGGTTTAAGGTCCACTGCAACCCAAATTATTCTGTGATTGTGTGGTTTTCAGTCAGTAATGAAGTAACGGCAACTAACCTGGATTAGGCTTGCCTCTTTATTCACCACAGTGCTCTGATAGATTTGGGCTTGCATCTGGAGAATGAAAAGATCAAAAGTAAACCCAGCCATCATTACAGACCATAATAAAAGTCTGTTCCTATTTCCTACTAGGAAGGGAAAAAGAATATCAATATTCTATGCTTAGAAAAAGCAAATTCTTCTTTGAATACCTTGTGTGGTGTTTGTTTCAAAGTACTGATCTTGTACCCAGCAAAGAGTGAAAACATTCTTTACTTTCAGTCACTTTTGTTTCATCTGTCCAGGTCAATATTTTCAGCAACATCTCTCAAAGCATGACCTTAATGTATTTTCTTGAATACTGAGGGAAAGGTATCAAAAAAAATGCTCAACATGGAGGAAACAATGAAACTGTGGAATGTTTCCATCAGCGTGGTTTTTTACCTCCAGACAGCAACTTGGTGAAAGCTGTCACACTCTCCAAACTACTATTCCACTGCAGTCCTTCAACACAGAGGCTCAGGACTGTTTGCCTTCCAGCAGCACAAATTCCCCCTTCATTGGACCCAAGTGAAATCCAGGCTGACTTTTTATACCTCTCAGCTTTCAAATGCTTACTTGAAGCTGCGCTGCATTTTTAGACAGCTCCAAAATCTTCTTTTGCAGCCCGTTGGTGTCCATGCTCTTCCTAATAATCTAAACAAGACACAGAGTGTTTAGGCACAGCTGAATGGATTGACAGCTTCTCCTTGAAGAAACCAGGCAAAAAGGATATCTCCACCCTCAAGCTGCTGCCTACTCTCAAGCGGTGCCAGCATTTCTGCACATACATTGCATGTGTTTGCCCCACCAAAACCGCTTCTGCTCCTTTCCCCACCCAGAGCACCAGTAAAAGAGAAAACCCCTCAAAATGGGATTTATCACCAGTGCCAGACCTGGAGAGCTAAAGAAAAGTCAGACCTGCAGCATGAGAATTGTTTTCAGAAAGATGTGGTTTAACAGCAATTTGGACTAAGGAGCTTTGCAGAAAGACTGATCTGAAGGTGCTGATTTTCTTTACTATCTTTGATTTAACCTGTTTCTCCATTTCCCCCTGAAAAGTCTGAAATACAGTCTGTAAGCAAGCATTAAAAAACTACATCACCTGGTTTATAAAATAGTTGCTCTGATGCACTAAAAAAAAAACCAAACCAAACCAACAGAGAGAAAGAACGAACAGCTCTTCTCTGAATAAAAAACAAGCTTAGGGATTCTCTGCTTATGGAGCTGCATTCCCTAAAAAAACTCCTGTAGCTCCTTGGCCAGTGTCAATGGATCCATCTGTGATGGGAGATCCCACCTAAGGCATTTTAAAAAATTACTTTTGTTGCTTATTTTTAGTGTTACAGCTCTACACAAGATTTGGATTTAAGGGAGGAAAACAGAAGTGAATACGAAATGATAACGTGTTGGATGGAGATTGTTTCAATATAGAGTTTGTTTACAGCTGTGGGAAACAGAAACACATGGAATTTGCCTATAAATCTTGGAAAAAAGGTGGTGGTGGGGGAGAAAGAGTTTGTCTCTGTCCTTCTGCTACACTAACCTCATATCCTTACTCACCAAGCAAGTGGAAAATAAAAAGCACAGTGCAACCTCAAGATAGAAAGTTTTATCACAAATCAGCCTTTTAAAGTGTTAGATATTTTGATAACTTAATTAGCATGCAGGGCTTCAAAGTCCGACAAATATTTTATTCCTTAATGGCAAATTCTAGCTAGACAAGAACATGTCAAATCATGACTTATTTTACCTCTTCCTGGAGAGAAGTAACTTTGATGTTGAGAGACTGATTTTCTTTCTCCTGATCAAGTTTATGGGAAAAAACAAAACCAAAAAAGAAAGAGAGAAACAGAAGAGTTGTTTTTAGCATGTAAGCAACAGATCACAAAAGCATCCACAGCTGTGGTGTTGAAGAACTCTCCCCTTTTTGTGTGTCCTCTCTTTGTTTCAGAGAACACACAAAAAGGGGAGAGCTGAGGCTGGTGCAGCTCACGAGCCTTCACTAAGGCACAGAGAAGGCCTTTCTTCTGATTTTTAACAGCCTGAGCAGCCACACCACTGTTACAGCAAGGTGTGGGGTGCTGTACAAGGGAAACAAGAAGGAAGAGCCCTTACCAGCTGTCTGTTGTGCCAAAGAATCTGCTCTCTTTCCTCTTCTGACACCTTCAGCTTGTTTCTTGCTTCCTCTAGCTCTTCTTCCAGGGATTTGGCTTTCAACACAGAGTGCTGGATACTGCACAGGGGGAGGCAAATCCAGAGAAACTTCAGCCAGTTAACGTTGGTTGTTTAGATAGGCTGGAAACAGTGTTTTTAGAAGCCACCAGGGACTTAACTTTTTGGCACGACACTTAACAGAAAAGCAACAATCAAGTTGAAGCCCATCATTTCTGTCCAGGAAGCAAAACTCATGGTTCTACTTCCTTTTTATCACCCTCTTCCAATCTTGAAGTGAGGGATCAAACCCCATCCAAGACAGGTGGATGCAAAAATAGCTATGTCAAATATGTTCAAAATTTAGCCCCTTACAGTTAAATAGAGCAGGTTACCCAAACACAATTTCATCTTTACAACACTTCATCGCTTACAGCTGAATTTCAATTCAGTATTCAAAGATGAGCTCAGCACCATTTTCTTACCCTAATCTGATAAGCCCCAAACCATCAATTAAAGCAACAGGCAAGGCCCTTTCCCAAGCTAACTTGATCCTACAGAGCATCCCAGAGCAGGTGGTCCCACATCAGGGCACACACCCCCTGCCAGCTTCCCCAGCACCCTCTTGCCTTAACCTCCCCTGAAAACCCTGGGAACAGCTTTGCAGCTAAACAAACCATATCACAGTGAAATTCATTAGGCCAGAGGAACACAATGAAAAATGGGCTTGTACTCATGGCACTTATATGTCCTCAGGCTACATAAAGGCTGAACTAGAGACACAATTCACCCCAGTCCACCAAACTGTGGGAAATAATAAAAAGTGCAGCAAAATAGCTTTTAGACACACATTTCCCCTCTGGCAACAAGAATGTGGTCTAGGATTGGAAGCCTTCCAGCACTTGGCTCTTCTCTTGGTAATAGGATGCCTTTTTTAAATAGATATCTTGTTATATTCTTTGTTTGCTTTAGCCTGAGGTTCTCCCTGTGTGCCCCCATACCACCACGTGCTGCAGGAACCTGGCTCTGAGAGGAATGATTTTATAAGAACCAGGAGGGACAGAGCAGGACAACCAAGCAAGAAGGTTAAACCCTACAGATATTGCATAAAGGTAAGAACAATGGGGTGAGGAGAAAAGCATGAAAGCAAGGCTGGAAGAGCACAGCTCTGCCCATGGCAGCCTGGTGCCATCAGAGTCCCCTACCTTTTTAATTCTTGATGTAGATGCTCATTATCTGCCAGCAGCTTGCTGTTGGTCTCATCCAGCGCTTCCATGCTGAGCTTCAGCTTGTTGTTCTCTTCCCGAAGCTTCTGGTTGTTGTACTGCAGGTCCGCAAGGCAGGTCATCAAGTCAGAGGTCTCCCTGTCCCAGCAAAAAAAAGCCAAGGAAGAGTGAGAAAAGTCATTTCATCTACTTCAGACTTTTAAAGCATCCTACTGCACTGATTAGGGGTGAGAGGAGAGCCCACAGAGGACTTGTGATGCTGCAGTATCCAGTCATTTGCTCTGCACAGAGATAATCGAGCAGCTCCAAGCCTGTTCTCCAGTTTTATGGGCATCAATAACTTTTGGTTTTAAGCATTTTTCTGCTCCCTACAACTGGAGTTTGCTGTCACAAAGTGCCACAGCTGGATGTCTGCATGAGAGTGCTTCAAGATTTTGCTAATCACCTCTTGGGCCACTAGCGATGCTTCTGTATTCACTCTGCAATATCTGGGTCCTTTCTTCTCCCCCAAGACATCCCCCCCTTTGTCCTTTCAACCAAAATTTAAACAAGGAGCATTCTTTTGAGACTGAGAAATTATAGAGAAGCTTTAGAGAGCACATGTTGAATTTCTGACTAGGCATAAACTACAAATGAAACTTCTGCTCTTTGTTAAGTGCTTTGCCATTAACAGTCCAAATCACAGACTTCATTGCTAATACTACCAAGAAAAACCAACCAAACAAAAAACCAAACCAACAAAAAAGCCCCCACTTCAAACTCCCTATCATAAGAAAAACTACCCCAAATAAAATGCAAGACCAGACTTTCAGGTCATGTCTTCTTGTCATCAGACAACTAAGAAACTGGTGGAGAGAAGGAACCAGTTTAAACAGGTAAGGATATGACAAACATCTGACCACAGATTAAAAAGGCAAACAGACACAGAAGCACCAAGATCTAATCAGGAAAAAACACTGGATGGATTTCAAGTGTGAGCAGAAGAAGGTGACAGCATCAAGAGCTCCTGCAGACTGAGGTGAGCATTAAAATCTTCAAGGTCAGTGTTCCAAAACAAAGGCTCTTGGAATTTCTATCAAGTGGTTCAAAGCCAGGAGTACTACATGCTGAGAAAGAATTGCTTAAATGGACTCACATGTCTCCTTTAGACACATCACCCCCAAAGGCCTCCAGGCTCCCTGATGTAACATTCATCTGGACATGTATCTTGCCGGCTGAAAGAGGTGTGGGTTTTGGTTATAGAGCAATAAAGTGGAGCTTTCCTGGACAGAAGCAGAGTAAAATGTTCTGCACCTTCAGAGATGGTTTTAGGTACTTGAGATTCCAGGTCTTCTGTGCTTGATGATGATTTCTCCATAGCACCTTCTTCCCTGAAAGAAGGGATCATCAAGAGTCACAAAATCAGCAGGACACCAGGCTGCTTACCAACTTTTGTAACCCTTACAAAACTTTAGCCAAACCCAGTGTTGTGGACATGGTGTCCCAATACCACTTTCTTTCCAGAGCCACAGGGGAAGCTTATAACATCTTCTTCCCACACAAGACTTATTTATTAAAATGCTGTTACCATTTTCTCTTACAGTCTTCAATCCACTCTCCCATGACAGCGTGATAGGTTTCCAGGTCCACGGAGATATCTTTGTGCTCTGGGTCAAGCTTGTTGCAGAGCTCCTCAAGACCACTGTCCTCCGAGTCCCGGCTGGTCGTATGTCTCAAATAATCAATTATCTCGGACACTGCCACTTTTCCTAAAGCAGAAACAGAGGTCAAATGCCAAAGCCTGGCAAGGCACCATAAAAAAACTGGAAAAGGCCACGCTACTGAAGAGCATTGTATCCAACTGCCCTCAAGAGCTGCAGACAAGCAACTGATGCCTGAACTGAATTAGAATGGAATCTTGAAAAAAAAAAAGTAGTTTAGAGCTCTTTTGTTGGGTTGAGGTATTTTTGGGGGTTTTTTTGTTAGTGGTGGGTTTTTGGTTTTTTTTCTCTGTAAAAATCCAGTTTACTAGTTTTGTGGACTCCAGTTTAAGAGGAACAGAAGTTGACACATGATACTGATCCTTGCTCTCAGGGCCAGGCTGGATGGGGCTCTGAGCAACCTGAGATAGGGGAAGGTGTCCCTGCCTGTGGCAACTGGATGATCTTTAAGGTCCCTTCCAAACCATTCCATGATTCTACCACTTCTAGTCATGTCTGAGGTGGAACCTGGAGGAATTGTCTCTTGCTCTGAAGTTTCCCAAGTTCCTAACAGGATAAAGGCTGAGAGAAAGAAACAGACATTTGCAATAAGAGTAACTGCTGGAAACATGTTGCTCCTCTCTTTCCCCTGTGCTAAAGCACTGCAAAAATCAGCAGGGGAAGGATCAGGCAAACAGAGGCACAGACATTTACACATTTATTCTACATCTGCCACAACACAGGCACCTACACTTCTCAGAGCCTGGCATCTCTCAGGGACCAAAACAAGATCTGAACCTTGGAAATCCATTGAGAGAAGAACAAAAGAGAGCAATGAAAAAAACCTGGCAAACCTGTGTGCTGGCTGTCACATGCACAGAAGATGGTGGTCAGCAGGTTCTCTTCACAGATCAAGCTCACGTTGTACATATTGTCAGCTTTGTACCCCATAGTCTGCCTCCCTCCTGTGAGGAATAAATCTGTTACTGCCCATCTTTATTTGCTCATGGTAACTTTCATTCCAGATGACTGAAACAACAAAAACAGCTAACCAGCTTCCCCAGCAATAAAAACAGAGCTTTTAGCACTTAACAACAGGAACTGGTCATAGCTGGGACCTCTGAGCTGGGAAGTATTCCATGCATCTACTTCCATACATGTATTTTTGGAAAAACTTGGTCATTCTTTCTATGGAGTAAATATATGAAACAGGACATTTTAAGAAGCCAGGTATTTCTTCCCTCTCCCTCCAGATATATTGTAGAGAAATCATTAGAGTTCACTTATTAACTTATTAAAACAATCCCTAAAACAAACAAAAAACTCCTCAAAACCACAAAAAAACCACCCCAAACTAAGAGCAAAACCAAAACTCCTGTATCTTCCAAAATCCATCTGATAGACAAATCATAGGCTAAATAAGGAGCCAAATAAAATTTGGCTATTAAAAAAAAAGTTTAGTACTAGACAAATAGCAGTCTCAAACTATTAAAAATACCTTTATCTCTTGAACCAAAAATGAATTAGCAAATTCCAAAAAGTTTTGCTTTCTTACTTACTCACTTTTTACATTCACACTAATATTTTTTAGAGAAAATTTAAGATTTGCCTCAGCTTTATTTACAGTCTTAGAAGATTTGAGCGCTACTAAAATGCGTTTTACCAGTTTAAGTGATAAATAAATGTCATCTACATAGACCGAATGTTCAGATGTCTAGAATTCCAAATTAGAGGGCGTTTTTCTTCAGTATTTTTACCTCTTTCAGTTGAAGGAAATGTCTCTGGCACAGGAGGCTGGACCACAGCACTTCCTGGCTTTTTTCCAGATGTGAAGAAATACAAGTTCGGAGTTGACGTCAGATACTTCTGCTTGGGCCGCACATCTTTGGGTTCAGCATTTGCCAAAGCACAGGGTTTGCCCTGGGCACCGGCCCCCCCGGCTCCAAAGCGGAACGGAGAAGAGCTCTCCACGGGAGAGGAAGGCACCCAGCAGCTGCTGGATGTCTCGGTGCCCTCCGGGATGGAATAGGTGCGGTTTGCAGCCTGGCACTCAGAGCTGGCCCTGAGACCGGGCAAGGGCGTAGTGAAAAAGCTGTCGCTGCCAGAGCTGACCAAGGGTGAGCTCTCACCACTGCTGCAGCTTCTCCCTTCCAGTAGTTCTTCCAGATTGTTTTTAGTATTGCTCTGTAGGCTGTCGAAGTTCCGGGTCTGAAATTTTGGTATCTGCAAGGCCGGGTTGGAGACTTGGTCCATCCTTTGGATGGATTTGATCTTCCTGCAGATGCTGTCCACTGGGTTGTGGTGCCGCTTCTTAGCTCCACGTTGAAAAGACTTCTTCATTTCCCTGCCCTTGCCAAATAGCTGGAAAGAACAGACACGAGATATGAGAGTCAGGGTGATCAACACACACATATTTTATGCCAACTTTTCCATTCAGCAGCCAGCTTAGAGCTTTGGCATCCAGGGCTTTGAAAACCCTTTTTCCATTTATCAGCTGTGACAGAAACCTTCAGCCAGGACACTTGGTTGTCCAGGGAACTAGAAGCTGATGTGGAAATGTTGGGGAAGAAAGACAGAAATACTTCCTGAAAGCTCACTGCTTATTCTTGAATACCATACCCATGGCAAGGAGGTAAGGGGGAATGAAAATAAAAAGGGAAGGAAGTTAGCAGAGGACTTTCTAAGTTAAAGGAAGCACTTTAATTGTACTGGGGGTGGCAGGGGTGAGGTAGAAAAAGTGAGACCAACAAATCTTTCAGCATTTCTGTGAGCCTACGAGACCAAAAAAACTTCCAAAATCCAGTGTTCCTTGTACTAATCAGCCACAGCTATCATGGTGCCACACTGGGAATTACACAAGAAATATGCCCTACAGAGGCACTTCATCCTGTCTGTATTTTTATTATCTAGTCTCCCAGGCAACATTTCAAAGGTAATCCCGACAAGATAAGCATGTTTGCATGTGACTGAGGCATGGGAGGTTCATTTTGCACAGATAAATCCTCATTCCCAGTGAGGTTCCCTTGTCTACCCTGCACATTGCAACTACCTGAACTGATCAGCTGGGAGCTATATTATTAAATAGTAATAACATACCCAATGAAGCTGGGTGAAACTCCCAAGAATCAAATTTTAAGTGATTTTTTTAATTTCTAAAAATTAATTCCTTTCCCCCAAAACAGCAGCAGGCTTCACTAACACTTAACACTTATATCATCTTTTGAAGCAAGGAATAAAATTACATATAAGTACCTATTAATATAGAAATAAACATAAATACTAAATGTTTAATTTAAGCTATTTTACTACAGGCTGCCTGCATGGCAGCAACTTAGTTTATATAAGCAGAGGCAAGAGCTCTAAGGTTAGTTTTCTAGTTTTTTTAATTTTCATTTCCACAAGTAATAACATTTACTCTAATGAATATCTCCTTAGCCAAAAAAATACTTCAAAAAGTAAGAACAAAAAGAAGCTGAGAGCAATTTTAGAGAAGAGCCTAC
>JAUYUU010002073.1:0-10128 GCA_034640395.1 Spinus spinescens | reverse complement strand
ATGGGAATAAAAACAGGGAAAAATGGGAAAAATGGGAATAAAAACAGGGAAAAATGGGAAAAATGGGAATAAAAACATGGATCTTCCAGTTCCTGTTCACGATGTACTCCTGGGAAATGGGAAAAATGGGATAAAAACTGGGAAAAATGGGAAAAATGGGAATAAAAACAGGGAAAAATGGGAATTCTGGGAATAAAAACAGGGAAAAATGGGAAAACTGGGAATAAAAACAGGGAAAAATGGGAATTCTGGGAATGAACCATCGATCTTCCGGTTCCTGTTCACGATGTACTCCTGGAAAAGAGGGAAAAATGGGATAAAAACAGGGAAAAATGGGAAAAATGGGAGAAAAATGGGAATTCTGGGAATGAAACTGGGAATTCTGGGAATGAGCCATGGATCTTCCGGTTCCTGTTCCCGATGGACTCCTGGAAATGGGAGTAAAACCAGGGAAAAATGGGAATTCTGGGAAAATCTGGGAAGAAAACATGGAAAAAATGGGAATAGAAATGGGAAAAACATGGGAAAATTTGGGAATTCTAGGAATAGAACCAGGGAAACATTCCAAACAAATATGGGAAAAAAGGTGGAAAAGAAGCCCAAAAAGTTCCAAATAAATCATGAAGAATTTGAATTTTCAGCTGAAAATCCTCCAAAAAAAACCCAAAAAATTGGAATTTCCACCTAAAAATGCCTCAAAAAAATCCCCAAAATTCCAAATATCCAACTTGGAAAAAAATCCCAAAAATTCCTGAAAAATGATGGGAAAAAACCACAAAAAATCAAAATAAATTACAGAAAAAATCGGAAAAAATTGAAAAAAAAACGGAAAAAATTCAAATTTTTACCTAAAAACTCCCTGAAAAAAATCCCCAAAAATTGGGAATGAGCTCAGAATTCCCAAATTCCCAGGAAATTCCCATTTTTGGTGGTACCTGGAGGAACTGGACGGTCCTGTCGGGCAGCTTGGTGCCGATGTAGGGCAGCGTGTCCCGGTGGGAGTGGGAAATACCCCAAAAAATTGGAATTTTCACCTAAAAATGCTCCCAAAAATTCCTAAAAATTCCAAATATCCAAGTTGGAAAAACCCCAAAAAAATTCCTGAAAAATGATGGGAAAAAACTTAGAAAAATCCGAAAAAATTCAATAAAAATCAGAAAAAAATGAAAAAAAATCCGAAAAAATTCAAATTTTCACCTAAAAGCTCCCTGAAAAAAATCCCCAAAAAATTCCCAAATTTCCTCAAACTCCAAAATTCCCAGGAAATTCCCATTTTTTGGGTACCTGGAGGAACTGGACGGTCCTGTCGGGCAGCTTGGTGCCGATGTAGCGCAGCGTGTCCCGGTGGAATTTGCTCTCCAGGTGCCGCTGGATCTCCTCCTCCTCCAGGCTCCGGAACTTGCACACGGAGCAGGCAAACTGGATCCTGGAAAATCGGGAATTCTGGGAATTCTGGGAATGCTGGGAATAGTGGGAATAGTGGGAACGATGGGGGAATGCACAGGGAGCAGGGGAACTGGATCCTGGAAAATCGGGAATGCTGGGAATGCTGGGAATGCTGGGAATGGACACGGAGCAGGCAAACTGGATCCTGGAAAATCGGGAATGCTGGGAATGCTGGGAATGCTGGGAA
Source organism: Spinus spinescens (assembly GCA_034640395.1). Taxonomy (NCBI): domain Eukaryota; kingdom Metazoa; phylum Chordata; class Aves; order Passeriformes; family Fringillidae; genus Spinus; species Spinus spinescens. The sequence continues at coordinate 8,495 of JAUYUU010002073.1, read as the reverse complement.
TAGTGGGAATAGTGGGAATAGTGGGAATGATGGGGGAATGCACACGGAGCAGGCAAACTGGATCCTGGAAAATCGGGAATGCTGGGAATGCTGGGAATGCTGGGAATGGACACGGAGCAGGGGAACTGGATCCTGGGAAAAAATGGGAATATTGGGAATTCTGGGAATGATGGGAGTGATGGGAATGCTGGGAATGGTGGGGAATGGACACAGAGCAGGGGAACTGGATCCTGGAAAATTGGGAATTCTGGGAATGCTGGGAATGATGGGAATGCTGGGAGTGATGGGAATGCACACGGAGCAGGAGAACTGGATCCTGGAAAATTGGGAATTGTGGGAATGCTGGGAATGGTGGGAGTGATGGGAATGGTGGGAGTGGACACGGAGCAGAACTGGATCCTGGGAAAAAATGGGAATATTGGGAATTCTGGGAATGTGGGAAAAATAGGAATTCCAGGAATAATGGGAAAGGGGAAGTGGATCCTGGGGAATGGGAATAATGGGAAAAACGGGAATGCTGGGAGAATCAGGAATGCTGGGAATGCTGGGGAAATCCCCCTGGAGAAAGGAAGTGGATCCTGGAAATGGGGGAAAAATGGGAATTCCAGGAAAAATGGGAATTCTGGGGAAAAAGTGGGAATTCCAGGAAAAATGGCAATTCTGGGAAAAGGGAACTGGATCCTGGGGAAATGGGAATGACAGGAAAATGGGAATTCCAGAAAAATCCATCCTGGGAAAATGGAATTCTGGGAAAATCAGGAATTTTGGGAAAAACGGGAATTCAAAACAACTCCCCATAGTCTGGCCAAAATTCCCAAAAATGCCCAAAAAATTCCCCAAATTCCACCAGAATTCCCAGGAAAACTCCCCAAAACTTCCCAAAATTCCCCAAAATTCCCCAAATTCCCACCTGTCCATGGCCCTGTCCCTCATCCGGTCCCGCCTCCGCTGCTTCTCCCGTTTCTTCTTCACCTCCTCATCCTCCTCCTCCGAGCCTGGGGGAAAACCTGGGAATTCTCATCCCAAAAAAAACCTGGGAATTCTCATCCCAAAAAAACCTGGGAATTCTCATCCCAAAAAACCTGGGAATTCTCATCCCAAAAAAACCCAACCCACAATTCCCAGAGCCAAATCCCAGATCCACAAATTCCCCTGGATTTTTCCCTGATTTTCCTGCCTTTTTTTCCCAGTTTTCCCCACCTTTTTCCCAGTTTTTCCCCGACTTTTCCCCATGTTTTTCCCTGTGTTTTCCGACCTTTTTTTCCCAGTTTTTCCACAGTTTTTCCCACCTTTTATCCCATTTTTTCCCGCCTTTTTTCCACTTTTTTCCTGCCTTTATCTCCCGTGTTTTTCCTGCCTTTTATCCCAGTTTTCCCGCCTTTCTTCCCCATTTTTTCCCGCCTTTTTTCCCTGCCTTTTTCCCCAGTTTTTCCCTTTTTTTTTTCCAGTTTCTCCCACCTTTTTTCCATCTTTTTCCTGCCTTTTTCCCAAATTTTTCCCACCTTTTATCCCAGTTTTTCCCACCTTTTATCCCAGTTTTTCCCACCTTTTTTCCATGTTTTTCCCACCTTTTATCCCAGTTTTTCCTGCACTTTTTTCCAGTTTTTCCCACCTTTTTTCCATGTTTTTCCCACCTTTTATCCCAGTTTTTCCCGCATTTTTTTCCAGTTTTTCCCACCTTTTTCCTGTGATTTTCCTGCCTTTCTTCCTTATGTTTTTCCCACCTTTTTTCCATGTTTCTCCCACTTTTCCCATGCTCTTCCCACCATTTTCCCACGTTTTTCCCACCTTTTCTCCCAGTTTTTCCAGCTTTTTTCCCAAATTTTTCCTGCCTTTTATCCCAGTTTTTCCCCACCTTTTTTCCGTGTTTTTCCCGCCTTTCCCTTCATGTTTTTCCTGCTTTTAATTCCTTTTTCCCACCTTTTATCCCAGTTTTTCCCGCCTTTTCCCCGTGTTTCTCCCCCCTTTCTTCCTTTTGTTTTTCCCACCTTTTATCCCAGTTTTTCTCACTTTTTATCCCATTTTTTCCCACCTCTTATTCCAGTTTTTCCCACTTTTTATCCTATTTTTTCCCACCTTTTCTCCCAGTTTTCTCTGCCTTTTTTCCATGCTTTTCCCACCTTTCTTCCCGTGTTTTTCCCACCTTTTATCCCATTTTTTCCTGCCTTTTATCCCAGTTTTTTCCATGTTTTTCCTGCCTTTTTTCCCATTTTTTCCCGCCTTTTATCCCAGTTTTTCCCAACTTTTATCCCTGTTTTTCCCACCTTTTATCCCATCTTTTTCCTGCCTTTTTCCCAAATTTTTCCCACCTTTGATCCCAGTTTTTCCTGCCTTTTTCACAAATTTTTCCTGCCTTTTATCCCACTTTTTCCCACCTTTTTTCCCCATGTTTTTCCCTCCATTTCTCCCAGTTTTCCCCAATTTTCCCACATTTTCTCCCTTTTCCCATTTTTTCCCCATTTTCAGCTCTTTTTTCCTGCTTTTCCCCCTTTTCCCCCTGGATTTTCCCACACATTCCCATTTTTCCCTCCGTTTTCCCCCCACTTCTCCCAGGTTTTTCCCAGATTTTCCCAGTTTTTCCCCATTTTCTCTGGGATTTCCTTTTCTTTTTCCCAGTTTTTCTCCCCTTTTCCCATTTTCCCTCCATTTTCCTCCCGATTTTCCCCTTTTATCCCAATTTTCTCTCATTTTCCTTTCTTTCCCCCTGATTTCCCCATGGATATTCCCAATTTTTTCCTCTGTTTTTTCCCCATTTTCCCAGTTTTTCCCATAATTTTTTTCTCTTTTCCCCATTTTCTTTGGTTTTTCCCCATTTTCTCCCTTTTTTCCCCCAATTTTTCCCCCATTTTTCCACATTTCCCCCCATTCTCCCTCCAATTTTCCCACATTTTTCCCATTTTTCCCTGCTTTTCTCCCAATTTTCCCACATTTTTCCCATTTTTCCCCCCTTCCCAGCAGTTTTTCCCTTCCTGGGATCATTTGGGATCCACTCCCAAAAAATCCCTCAGGAATTCCTTTAAAAAACCCCAAAATTCCTTCCAAAAACACCCAAAAATCACCAGGAAAAGCCCCAAAAAAGCTGAAAAAGGAGGAAAAACTCCCAAATTTTGCCCTGTTTGGGCTGGGAATTGGAATTTTTGGGAATTCCCACCCCAAAACCTGGGAAAACCCCTCGGATTTTTGGGAGTTTCCTCCTTCCTGACCACAAATTCCCAAAAAAAGTTGGAAAATCCCGAAAAATTCTGGGAATTTTTCCTCCAAACAGCCCCAAAATTCTGGGAATTCTCCTGGAAATGGAACCTGGGACCTCCTGGGGAAGAAAATCCGGGAGCTCCTGGAAAAAAAGAAGGAAAAAAAATTTATTTGGATTGATTTTTTTGAAATTTTGGGATTTTTCCCCTCGTTTTTTAAGGATATTTCCCAAAAAATTGGGATTTTTCATGGAATTTTGAAAGAGGGATTTGGGGAATTCCAGCCCTGCCCTGCTCAGCCTCTCCCAGCTTGTGCCAGGTGGGAATTATTCCCAAAATTCCCCAAAAAAATCCCCAGATTCCTCCCAAAAAATCCCCAAATTCCCCCAAAATTCCCCCCCAAAAAACCAAAATTTCCCCAAAAAAAATCCCCCCAAAATAAAAAAAAATCAAAAAAAATCCCCAAAAAATCCCCTAAAAAAATCCCAAAATTCCTCCAAAAATCCTCCAAAAATCCCAAATTTTCCCCAAAAAAAAACCCCAAAAATTCTCCTAAAAAATCCCAAATTTCCCCCAAAAAATCCCAAAAAATATCCCCCAAAAATCCCAAAATTCCTCCAAAAATCCCCAAAAAATACCAAATTTCCCCCCAAAAATCAAAAAAAATCCCCCAAAATCCCAAAATTTCCCCAAAATTCCACTAAGAATCCCCAAATAAATGTCAAAATTAAAAAAAAAAAAATCCCCCAAAAGTATCCAAAAAAATCTCCTAAAAAAATCCCAAAATTCCTCCAAAAATCCCCAAAAAATCCCAAAATTCCCTGCAAAATCCCAAAAAAATCCTCCAAAAATCCCAGATTTCCCAAAAAAAATCCCCAAAAAAATCCCAAAATTCCCCCCAAAAACCCCAAAATTCCCCTAAAAATAAAAAAAAAATTCCCAAATTTCCAAAAAAACTTTTTAAAAATCCCCCCAAAAACCCCCAAATTCTCCCGAAATTCCCCAAAATAATTTTTAAAAAATCCAAAAAATCCCCCAAAAATCCCCCCAAAATTCCCAAATTTCTGATCCCACCTGGAAAAAAAAACCCCAAAATTTGGGCTCCAGCCCCTCCAGGAGCCCAATGTGGGTGGAAATTCCCAATTTTTCCCATTTCCAGTTTTTTTTTTAGGGATGGGAAATCCCCCTGGGAATTCCAAAAGGGGGAAAATTCCATCAAATTTGGGATTTTTGGGATTTTCCCAGGCTGGAATTGCTCAGGAGCTGCTGCAGGGCTCAGGAATTCTCAGATTTTCTGGGATTTTCTGGGATTTTGGGAATTTCTGGGATACTCACACCTCTGTCTGCCTCATCCAGGGATTTCTCCTCTCCCTCCCCTTCGTCTCCTGGGGAAAAAGGGGAAAATTCAGGGGGGAATTCCAGAAATGGGGAAAAAGGGGGAAATTCCAGGGAAAAAGGGGGAAATTCCATGGAAAAGGGGGGAAATTCCATGGAAAAATGGGAAATTCTATGGAAAAAATCCATGGAAAAAGAGGGAAATTCCAGGGAAAAATGGGAAATTTCATGGAAAAAGGAAAAATTCCAAGGAAAGGGGGGAAATTCCCAGGGAAAGACTGGGAATGGAGGAGAAAAGGACAGAATTCCCAGGAAAAGGTTAGAATTCCCAGGAAAAGGTTGGGAATTGAGGAGAATAGGGCAGAATTCCCAGGGAAAGGCTGGAATTCCCAGGAAAAGGTTGGAAACTTAGGAAAAATGCCAGAATTCCCAGGAAAAGGCTGGAAATGGAGGAGAAAAGGACAGAATTCCCAGGAAAAGGCTGGGAATTGAAGAGAAAAGGGCTGGAATTCCCAGGGAAAGGCCAGAATTCCCAGAAAATGGCTGGGAATTTAGAAGAATAGGGCAGAATTCCTGGGAAAAGGCTGGAAATTGAGGAGAAAAGCACAGAATTCCCAGGGAAAGGCCGGAATTCCCAGGAAATCGCCGGTACCGTGCTCGGAGTCGCTGTCACTGCGGGGCTGTTTGGGCTCCTCGCTCCCATCGGGGTTCCCGGGCTCGTTCCCGTCGTTATTCCCGGGCTCGTTCCCGTCGTTATTCCCATCGTTGTTATTCCCATCGTTGTTCCCGTTGTCGTTGCCGTCGTTGTTCCCGGAGCGTTTCCGTTTGCGGGGCCCCTCGGGCTCCCAGCGCCCCCCGGAGCGAGCGCGGAGCCCCCGGCGGCGGCCCTGGGAACGGGAATGGCCAACACCAACGGGAAAGGGTCAGGGAGGGCGGGAATGGAACGGGAAAACAACGGGAAAACAACGGGAAAGGGGCAGGGATGGTGGGAAAACAGTGGGAAAACAACAGGAAAACAATGGGAAAGGGTCAGGGAGGGCGGGAATAGAACGAGAAAGGGTCAGGGACGGTGGGAATGGAACGGGAAAGGGGAAGGGACAGCAGGAAAACAACGGGAAACAACGGGAAAACAACGGGAAAGGGTAAGGAATAGCAGGAAAACAACAGGAAAGGGTCAGGGAGGGCGGGAAAGGAACGGGAACAGAACGGGAAAACAACGGGAAAGGGTCAGGAATGGCAGGAAAACAATGGGAAAACAATGGGAAAGGGTCAGGAATGGCAGGAAAACAATGGGAAAACAACGGGAAAGGGTCAGGGACAGTGGGAAACGGGGAAAGTGGGAAAGAAGTGGGGAAAAAGTGGGAAAGGAGTGGGAAAGGAGTGGGAAAGGAGTGGGAACAGAAGTGGGAACAGAAGTGGGAACAGAAGTAGTAAAAAAGTGGGGAAAAAGTGGGGAAAAAGATGGAAAACAGTGGGAAGAAGCGGGGCTGGGAGGACTCACGAGGTGCAGGCCGTTCCAGGGCAGGGCTCCCATCCTGTCCCTCCTCCTCAGGGCGAAGGGGCCGCGGCCCATGGGGGGCACTCCCAGCAGCTCGCCAGGATAGTCGGGATAATCGCCGGGAAATTCGGGATAATCGCCGGGGAAATCCCCGGGATAGTCGGGATAATCGGGATAGTCGGGATAATCAGGATAATCAGGGTAATCAGGGTAGTCCAGGGCCTGGGAGAAGAGCGAGGGCAGCCCCCGGGAGCCCCAGCGGGAGGAGCCGGCCCCGCCCGGGAAAGGCTCCGGGAGGCGCCGGGGCCGGGGCTGGCAGCGCCCCCGGGCGGTGCCCGCTGTGCCCCGGGGCAGGGCCCGGCGGGAGGGGTCACCCCGGGCACCCAAGGGATCCCCTCGGGCACCCAAGGGATCCCCACGGGCTCCAAAGGGATCCCCACGGGCTCCAAAGGGATCGTCCCGCTCCGAGCCCCCCTCGGGCACCGGGAAACCTCCCCGGAAGGGATCCCGGGAGTCGCGGGAGGAGAAGGCGCCCAAGGAGTCGAAACGGAAGGAGCTGGAAAAGAGGAAAAAAAATTGGGATTAGAGATGGAAAAATGGGAATAAATCAGGATTAGAGATGGGAATGGGAGAAAAGGATCTCTTTTTGTCCTGGAAAAATGGGAATAAAAACCAGGATTAGGGCTGGGAATGGGGGATTGCAGAAGGGGAACACCCCCCAGAAGGGATCCCGGGAGGAGAAGGCGCCCAAGGAGTCAAAGGGGAAGGAGCTGGAAAAGAAGGGAAAAAATCGGGATTAGAGCTGGAAAAATGGGAATAAAAACCGGGATGAGGGATGGGAATGGGGGGTTGAAAAAGGGGAACCCCCCAGAAGGGATCCCGGGAGTCGCGGGAGGAGAAGGCGCCCAAGGAGTGGAAGAGGAAGGGTTTTCCTCTTTTCCTGGAAAAGAGGAAAAAAATCGGGATTAGAGCTGGAAAAATGGGAATAAATCAGAATTAGGGATGGGAATGAGCCCATGGGATCCCTTTTTTATCCTGGAAAAATGGGAATCAGTCAGGATTAGGGCTGGGATTGAAGGGAAAGGATCCCTTTTTATCCTGGAAAAATGGGAATAAAAACCGGCATTAGGGCTGGGAATGAGGAGCTGAAAAATGGGAATAAAAACGAGGATTAGGGCTGGGAATGAGGGAAAAGGATCCCTTTTTATCCTGGAAAAATGAGAATAAAAACTGGGATTAGGGCTGGGAATGAGGGGTTGAAGAAGGGGAACCCCTGGAAGGGATCCTGGGAGGAGATTTTAAGGAATTTTGGGAGTGGAAGAGGAAGGAGCTGGAAAAAGGGGAATAAAATTGGGATCAGGGCTGGAATTTTGGGACAAACCACACAAAAATGACCCTGAACTCCACTATTCCAGAAAATTTTGGGATCCTGTGGAACAGAATTCCCACCTGTGGTGCTGCTCCCAGGGCTGCCCTCCTTGGCCAGCAGCTCAGATTGATCTCAGCTGCCTTTAAATTCCTCTCCCATTCCCTAAATTCCACAAAATTTCACAAAATTCCAGGAACTTTCCCAAAAACCCAAAAATTTGAGACTAAACCTTTTGTAACCACTGAAATCCCTGAGAAAAACCACTCCCAAAATTCCCTAAAATCCCAGGAAGTTTCCGAGGAAAAAATGAAAATTCCAGTTTACCCTTCCTCTCTCATTCCCAAAATCCCCTAAAAAAAACCTAAAAAACCTGGGAATTTTCCCAGAAAAATCCTAAAATTTGAGACTAAACCTTCCTCTCTCATTCCTAAAATTCCCTAAAATCCCCTAAAAATCCTGGGAATTCTTCCTGAAAACCAGAAAATTTGAAACTAACATTTCCCTAACCACTCCCAACCCTGGGAAATCGCCGGAATTTTGGGACAAAACCTCCAAAAAAAGAGCCCAAACTCCAGAAATGAGGGGGAAAATGGGGAATGTTGTGCTAATTAGTGCTAATGAGGGTTAATTAACTCCCACCTGTGGTGTTGCTCCCAGGGCTGCTCTCCTTGGCCAGCAGCTCCTTGGTCTCGGTGAACGGGCCGTCGATCACGGTCGTCCGGTGACCTGCGAATCGGACGCGCACGCCTCGTGAGCTCGGGTGCAGGCCCTCGCCCGCCACCATCACGCCCGCGTTGACGAGCTCCTCGTTGTAGGCGCCCATCTCCGCGAGCTCCTGCTCGGTGGGCAGAACGCCCTTCTCGGAGTCCTCGTTGGCCTTGACGATCACCATGAAACGCATTGTCGTTCTCCTTGTGGTTGGCCTGCGGCCCTTGCCTGCTGGCTGTGCTTGTTAGTCGAAGGGGAAACGACGGGATCGACAGCAGGCCAGAACTTTTTCTGCGGGCGCGGGACTGGAACAGCGTAGCCTCGTACAGAGGACTTGCGAGGACAGGGTGACGGATGAATGGCGGCGCAAAGCTTGCGTAGGGTGGACCACGCT
>JAUYUU010002045.1:0-10130 GCA_034640395.1 Spinus spinescens | reverse complement strand
TCATTGAAGTTCTGTTGGAATTCTGTAGTCTAAAGGCAGCAGGGATCAGTATTTCCCAATTCCCAGGTCAAAGGAATTTCTTGGGGTTATTGCATTTTGGTTGGGTGTCCTTTTTTTTTAATCTCTTGACAGCAAAGAGATTCTTCTGTTCCTAGGTAGACAAAATCCCACTTGGACTTATTTGCAGTCCTTAAGCATAGAATGGTTTATAAGAAAGACAGGAATGGCTCATATATGATGAGTATATTCTCCAGCTGGTTTTCAGTACTTGCATTTATTCCCATTTGGGTTTTCTATTGAGAATAAAACACAGGCAGACAATTCTCCTTGTTTTAAGGCACTTCATGGAGACTGTTCAGTCACTGAGCTTTTCATTTTCCTAATAAGTACCTGTGGTTTTCCCCTTGCTGTGGTGGGGCTGTGGAGGGCTGGAAGGAAGGTCTCTCAGAGAGCAGGCTCCTCACAGCTGGCTCCAGAATGGGCTAGGGAGATCATAGAGCAGATGGGCTAATTATTCTGTCACTGGCCTTTTTTGCTTAGATTTTGCTTGTTTGTTGAAGATGACAGGAAGGAAACTGCTGTGTAAAAAGAACGATCGCTAATTACCTCTTGGAGTGAAAACTGAGGAGGAAATGGCAAACCAGTGTGACAATGGTATTTCTTTTGAACAGAAATATTGCCACAAGAAATAATCTTCTGTTGATTAAATTTATTCCTTCTATCCTTGAGTTCTATGTTTTAATTTAGGATGCAATGATTATGAAGAAAAATAAATAAATGTATTTTTGTGTATGTTGCAATATTGCAAATTATTGCGAGGTCCATATAGTAAAAACTTAAGAATAGCTTTTGATATGAATTTTTAGCAGAAGCTACAGTTTGTAAACCAAAACTTTTCAAATTTTATTTCAGGTTTTAGACAGAGCACTCAGTTAAGGTTTGTGAAAGCTGTTTCTAAACAAACAACCCCAAACTTTGGCCAGGTCTCCACTGCAGAATGTCTTGCCAGCAAAGCACTATGTATCAGCCAGGGGTGTGGAAAAAAGTCATACATCCCCGCTGACATCAATATGTTGGCGAAAGCCCAGGTGTGGATGCAGCTGTGCAGGCAGAAGAGAGCTTTTATCGGCTTGGCTGATGTTTGGGGAGGTGATGCAACTCCGCCAGCAGACAAACTCTTCTCCTGGCCCGCGCTGTCAGCGTAGGAGGCTCCGCCAGCACGGTCACGGCGTCGTGGTTGCTCTACCAGCCAACCCTTTGCAGCAAGAGAACTGGAAAAAAGGCCCCTTTGAACAACAGAGGGACCTCTATAATTTAGTTTTTATAAGTAGTCGTCGATGAAGAACAGAGCGGAAAAAGTGATTCAGATTTTAGAATTAAAGTTTTAATGTAAAAAACGTGTTTTAGTTGGATGGGTTTAAGATGTCACCGTCCCTTTAATGGCTGGCTGTCATTGGGTTGCAGGCTTTGAGAGATGCAGGACACCCAGCACGTGGGTTTTGTAAAGCCTTTAAGGCTTGTGTAGGTATGAGTCTCTTTGGAAGCACTGAAAAACCTTCTGTCTGTAAACTTAGGAAGACAACTATAGTCCCATTTACATTCCCATCATGTTTGAATGTGACCACTGGCACTAGAACATCTTTTTGTTTAAATAGAAGTTTAAATTTCTCAGAACAGAGTGTTTATGTTTTACAGACAGACAGAATTAGGATTGCTGCTCTCTCTACACACAAACACACATTTTCCCCTCCTGCCTTTGTCCAGCTGGTGACAAGATTTTACAAAACTTCAGTTCTTCATAACATAGAAAAACAAAGATTTTAAGGAAAAACACTGTGAGAAATAAAAGCAAAACCAAACCAAAGATACTGAAAAATTTAATAGAGGCTCTTAGCCTTCCGTTGTAATTTAGAAATAAACCAGTTTAGATGAAGACAGGTATGTTGAGTTTTCTGGCAGCTGTACGTGCACATTTTGAAACCTTAAACAGAGCAGTTTTGCATTTGATCACTGTTTGCATTTTGAGAACTTCACTGAAGGCTTTTTGAAGAGAATTTCACTGTGCCAGACTAAGTTTGTTCTGTTGTGAAAATGTTTTGAAACTAGTTGCTCTGTCATTCTGCATTGCTTGTAACCCTAAAAATAATTGCCTGGCATTACTGGAAGAAGAGTGGTCTGACAGACTGACTTGTTCTGCTATTGTTAAAATCCGTCAGTGTTTCCATTGCAAACTTGGAAGGGAGCATTTAATCTTTTTCCCTGGAAGAAATTCTAGATCAGTGCTTCAATTCCAAATATAAATATTTTGGAAGAGATTTAATGTTTCTAAAAATCTTTATTAAAAACAACAAAAATGTCTAACCCTTTGGCAATGAAATATTGATACTTAGTTTTGAAATGCTAAATGATCAGGAATGTATTTCATTCTTTTTTGTAATCTTCAGTTCAATTAAATTGGGCAGCAACAATGTTACTGCTTGTCAATGTTGATTTTGTAGCAAGTCTTGCAGTTGGCTGTTCTGTGCCCTGCCCGGGGCAGGAGGGCACTGCCGGGGTGGCTTTGGTGGCCCCGGGCACCTGGCCGGGCTGCAGCCGCTGCAGGGGCCCCTGGGGAATGTTCCAGAGCAAAGCTTACAGCAAACAGCAGTTCCTGGAGGGGATTCTGCCCCTGGGCCTGTGCTGGGAGCCCGAGGGCAACAGCCCAAAGTGCTGGAGCTCAGTGTCCCTCAGCCAGGCCGTGTTCCCTGGCTGTGCCCTGTCCCTCAGCTGTCCCCTGTCCCTCAGCTCTGTAGGGCCGGGGGAGCAGCAGGACCTGGGGCAACCCTCAGGAGAAAATCCTGAGCCCCAGCTGGGCCAGTTCTCCCCAGGTCACTCTCAGTCACCCCACTATGATCCCAGCATGGTCCCAGGGCTTTCCATTCACCCCTAGTATAGTTCCAGCCACTCCCAGCATGGTCCCTGTCACCCCCAGATACTCACAGTATTATTCCAGTAACTTCCTTAATGGTTCCTCTGTGATCCCAGTCACTCCCAGTATATCCCAGGTCTCCCAGTGTGTCTCCACTCACTCCCGGTAGCTTCCAGCATGATTCCAGTTGCTCATAGTCACCCCAGTCACCTCCAGTGTGATTCCTATCATTCCCTGTATATCCTAGTTGCCCTCAGCCTGCTCCTAGTCACTTCCAGTATGATCCCAGTATGACCTCAGTTGCTCTCAGTTGCCCCAGCATAGATGCAGTTATTCCAAGTAGGACCCCAATCTCCCTGAGCATGGTCCCAGTCAATCCAGTTGCCCACAGTGTAGACCCAGTCACTACCAGACTGGTCCCACTATGATCCCTGTTGCCCAAGCTCTGGTCCTGCTGGTTCCCAGTGTGCCCTGATCCTGCTCCCAGTGGGTCCCAGTCCTGGTGTATCCCAGTGCATCCCAGTGCATCCCAGTGCATCCCAGTGTATCCCAGTGTATCCCTGTGTCCCAGTCCATGCCAGTGCCTTCCCAGCAGCCTCCGCAGAGTTTGAGCACAGGTCCAGCAAGGAGGGCCGAGGAGGGTCCCGGGAGATCCCAGGAGGGGATCCCGGGGAATTCCCTGGAATTCCCCTGTGCTCCCTCAGGCACTTTCGCTTGCGTTCCCCCGCTCTGCGCCGCCGCAATCTGCCCAGCGACTGATGACGTCAGAGAAATCTCAGTATACTATTGGTGGGCAAGAAGGAGCAACAACAATGGTGGCTCTGGGGGTGGGGCCGTAGCGGGCTCCAGCGCTGGGGCTAGGGGCGCTCCTGGAGGGGCTCGTGGGGGGCTGGTGAGAGGTGAGGAGGACCCTCAACACCTGGAATCCCCCGAACTGCAATTTCCAGGCACTGAGAACCCCCTGAACTTCCATTTCCTAGTACTAGAACACCATCCACCCCCATTCCTGGACACCGTGACCTCCCTGAATCCCCAGCACCAGAACCCCCCATGTTCCTTATCTCCCGGGATCTCCCTGAATCCCCCTGAACCACCTGGGTACCATGACTCACTGCACCCTCCTACCCAGCGCCGGGACCCCCTGTCACTCATTATCAGGCACGAGTACATCCCTGAACCCCCATTTCTGGGCATCAGCACCTCTCTGAACCTCCATTTGCAGGCACCAGGACCCCTCTGAACCCCCATTTCCAGGAAGGGGATTGCCCTGAACCCACATTTCCCACATTACCCTGATCCACTATTTCTTTGCCACAGGACACCCCTGGAACTCAATTTCCAGGCCAAGGATCCCCCTGTCCACTCTGTTCCCTGACAACACGACCACTTATCTTGGTTTGAAAAGACAGGTGTCTGCTGAGGAAGGCAGGAGCCTCCCCTGAAATGGAAGATGGAAATCTCTCTGCTCCAAATTGTTATAATTTTGAAATTAAGGGGATCTCAGGCAAAGATATGGGAGCAGGAATAACAGCTCTTTATTAGGGAAGAAAATTTTAAAAAATAAAAGAAACAATGCAGTAATACAAAACAACGCTGTCAGAGTCAAAATACAACCTGTCACCCTGTGGGTCAGGGTGTTGCTAGCAGCCCAGTTGAAATGGTGGCTGCAGTCCTGGAGTAACAGAGGTGGTTCTGTTGAAGCAGTGATCCTGTAGAAGGGTGTAGCCTTTCTCTGAAATCCAGTGGTGTAGATGGGCCTGGTCTTCCTCTGGGAATCCAGTGGGAAAGGGCTGCTCCTCTGGGAATCCAGTGGGAAAGGCTGCTTGTGGTCTTCCAGATCTCAGATTATATCCAGTCAGGAATTCTTGGCTCCTCCCTCTGGGCAGAGCTTCTCACAGTGGGATGATGCAGGTTTATCAGTCAGGCATTGAGACTCAATGGCTCCTTAACAGAAGATATTTTCCAGGGGGAAGATTGCTTGTGGAAGAGATAAAGAAAACTGCCCAATTCACAGAAGATAACTGCCCCACCTCTAACAGATAGGAATAGAATACACACCCTCATTTCCAACCTAAGACACCACTTGATCCCCCACTCCTGGCACTGGGACCTTCTTTTACCACCACATCCAGGTCTGAATCCCCCTGCACATCCATCCCTGGCACTAAGACTGCCCTGACCCCCCTCATCCTGCACCAATGCACCCCCTGTTCCCCCGAGGATAAGGGAAGGGAGAGGTCACTCAGGGATCTCCATCACGCCCACAACAGCCCTGACATGGGAAAATGGATTGGATTTGGGACTGAGTGAATCAGAACAGCAGAATGATGAGTGAAATAAACCCTGAAAAAGAACTTTCTCCCCACCTCTTTGTTCTTCACAGACTTCCCTTTATTCCCGACTCCCTCCCTGCGCTGCCCAGCGGGGCAGGGACAGGGGATGGGAGTCATGGTTGGTTCCTGCCACTGTTTCTGCCTCAGGGACAAGAATTCCTTCCCTGGTCCCTGGGACCAGTGTGGGGTCTCTACCGGGGGGGGTCTGTGAGAAACACCAATCACTTGTTTTTAAAATTTCAAAAGTTTAGTAGTAATAAAACGATTATAAAAATAGGTATATAATTAGAGTAATAAAAACTTGGACAGTTAGGGTTAGGACAATACGAGACAATAAAAACAAAGAGTTATGGACATTTTGGGTGCCTCTTTCTGGGCAAGATAGGCCTGAAAAAGGACACACGTTAACAGAGGATTAACCCTTAAAAGCAATAGCCTGTTGCATATTCATATATCTCACGCATGATGCATAAATTCCATTCACACACAGGATTCTGTCTGGTCAGTGTCAGCTTCTTCCTCTGGATCCTGACAGCGTCTTCAGGGCTGAGCGAGGCAGGAAGAAGTTAATTTCTTCTGATAAGAGGGCAATAAATTCTTTTTCTCTGAAAGATTTAGGTGCCCTGTGGCTGCTATCTTGGTGTGAGTACCTCATTCCTCTCTTTAAAAAAAGTATCTTACATAGCATAGTTTCTATTTTAACATTATATTATAACCTAAAACTATATTTAACACACTACCAAGAGAATTAATACAGCATAACTTTCTAACATAACACATATCATATTCATTTTAACATTTGTGATAAGCCAATCATAAAATACACATTTTTCACAGTAGTCCAAAGTAGTTTGTTGCACTGTTCAACTTTCTTGGCAGCTGGTTGTCCTAGAGTGACGTTGTGATGCTTGTATCTCCATTCATATGTTCTGCTTATGCTGGATATTATGTTCTGTGCCTTCAAGACTGGCTCTGAAGAGCGAAATTTTTGTTTTGGTTTCTTATCAGCTGGTGCCCCACGGCTGGCAGGGCGCAGAGATGGGGCAGCACATAGTGCAGCTTTTGCTTTTTGCCTGGCTTTTTGCTTTGCTCTCGCTCTCGCTTCTGCTTTGCTTCTGCTTTGCTCTTGCTTTTTCCTTCTGCTCATGAGTTAGTTTAGCTAAGCAGTCCAAATTTTTCCCTGGACTGTTTTCCCTTTCCCTTTTTTGGAACTACTTGAACCTGCTCTGGACTGGGACCTGGGAAACACTGAGAGTTTGCACCTTGAGGCTGCAGCAGCTGCCCCAGCGCCGGAGGGACTGATAACAGAGCGACCACCCCAGGAGAGACTTTCTGAATCTGTCATCCTTTTCAGAGCGGTGAAAGAGTGGTGTCATCTGGTATTGTTCATTTTGTGTGCTGGGGGTGATGTGTCTGTTAAATAAACAAGTTCTTTCCACTTCTCTCTCAGGAATCCTTCCTGAACCGGTTGTGGGGAGGGGCCATGAGGGTTTGCTTTCTGGAGGGGCCCCCTCTGGAGGTTTTCTCCCAGATTTGCCCTAAACCAGGACAAAATTTGGCGCCCAGCGCTTGGGGCTCGAGAGAGAGTGGAAAAACCCTGTTTTGAGTGCATTTTGGTTGCCATTATTCTGTGTCAGTATAAAGCAGTTGATAGCCATGCTTTTTGAATTCATATTGTCTATTGGGGTGAAGGCTTGCATGCATTTCTGGTCCCTAGGGTTTTTTGAGATCTTAATACATCTATGGTACC
The DNA here is from genome assembly GCA_034640395.1 of Spinus spinescens. Classification (NCBI taxonomy): domain Eukaryota; kingdom Metazoa; phylum Chordata; class Aves; order Passeriformes; family Fringillidae; genus Spinus; species Spinus spinescens. Next base: position 3,139 of record JAUYUU010002045.1, on the reverse strand, counting down.
TCAGTTTATTTTCTTATCCAGAAATAGCTCTTGTATTGTCCCTAATATGTAGCTTTTACAGCAGAGGGGCAGTGACCAGAATAGCTATCCTGATGGGCTTGGTGCTAATAGCTTGTAAGAAGTTTATAAACATGCTGGGGTCTGCTCCAGGTGTGAATGGTTCATGGCTATGGTTATGCATCCAGCTTGTTAGAGGAGGAGCAGGGGGTGAGGCTTTTCAGCCTTTGCTTTCCTTCTTCTCCTCTGAATCTGTTACATCACTGTTGGAGAATGTTCAGTTTCCCCTGAATGTTAAAGAAACCATCTTTCTGGGATTCAGTCTGGTAAGCTTCCTCTACACAGTCTGCTGCTTCTCTAGAATGAGGGCTGAGATTTCTAGATGGGCTGATGAGACCCCTGACTCAGGAGTAGACCCAGGTGTGGAAAATGCTGAGTGGTGTGGGAAATGGGAGAATATGGGCCAAATCCTGAAGGAATTCTCTGACCCTGTGGTCTGGGACTTTCCCCATGAACAAATTCAGAACCCAGCTGAGGTGGGGGAATACCTGAAAGAGAAGTACCAGGATGACCCTAAGGAGAAAAAGATCATTGCAGTGAGCTGGGCCTTGGCCTATGCTTATGGCACACTGCTAGATACTGTGGGGCAGCAGAGAGAGGCAGGGGGGCAGGGAGATAAATCAGCAGCTATCCCAGTCAGTCAGGCTGCAGCCAACAGCCCAGGCTCAAAGCCAGCAGCCGAGCTAGAGAGTGAGCCTGAGCCTAAGCCAGCAGCTAAACCAGACAATAAGCCTCAACCAATGGCTGTTGCTACCAGCACTAGAAGTGGGAAATGCATGGACAAGACCAATCAACCTGTGGATGATGATGATGATGATGATGCAGGAGAAGGGCTCTCAATGCCTCCTGACACAAAATCAGGAGTCAAAGCCACAGGTGCAAGATCAGAAGCCAATATGGAGTCCTTTTCCCTGAAGGACTTCCGTGGCCTAAGGAAGATCACAGCTATATCTCCACCATCCAGCAAGAAAGAAACACAAGCTTTCCTAAGTGCCATAGGCTTTTGGAGAATGCACATTCCTGAGTACAGTCAGATTGTGAGCCCTTTCCACCTGGTCACCCGTAAGAAGAACACTTTGCTGAGCCCTGAGCAGCAACAAGCCTTCACCCAGATCAAGCAGGAGATCGCTCATGAGGTTGCCCTTGGCCCGGTCAAGACGAGACCAGAAATAAAGAACGTGCTCTACTCTGCAGCCAAGAACCACAGTTTGTCCAGGAGCCTTTAGCAGAAAGTGCCTGAAGAGACTCGAAGCCGACCACTAAAATTTTAGAGTCGAAGCTACAGTGGGTCTGAAGCCAACTATACCCCAACAGAGAAAGAAATTTTAGCAGCCTATGAAAGAGTCCAAGCTGCCTCAGAAGTAATAAGCACTGAAGCACAACTCCTCCTGGCACCCCGACTACCAGTACTAGAGTAGATGCTCAAAGCAAAAGTTCCCTCCACGCACCATGCCACCAGTGCTACATGGAGCAAATGGATTGCTCTGATCACACAGCGCGCCCGTATTAGAAAACTGAATCACCCTGAGATTCTAGAAATAATTAAAAAACTAGCCAGAAAGTAAAAACTTTAGTCTTGCTGATGAAGAAGAACAAGAAGTAACACGTGCTGAAGAAGCTCCACCATACAATCAACTGCCAGCAGAAGAAACACACTGTGCTCTTTGCACTGATGGTTCTTGTTGCATTGTAAGAATAAAACAAAAGAGGAAAGCAGCCGTACAGAGCCCCACACGACAGGCTGCAGAGGCCACTGAAAAAGAAAGTAGATCGAGCCAACTTGCTGAACTGAAAGCTGTTCAACTGGCCCTAGGTATTGCTGAGAGAGAGAAGTAGCCAAAGCTCTACCTCTACACTGATTCATAGATAGTAGCCAATGCTCTGTGAAGATAGTTAGAGAGGTGGAAAGAAGCTAACTAGCAACATAGAAGAAAACCAATTTGAGCTGCTGATGAGTAGAAAGACATTGCTACCAGAGTAAAGAAGCGACCTGTGAAGGTCCGCCATGTAGATGCCCATGTCCCCAAGAGCAGAGCCAATGAGGAGCACCAACACAAAGAGCAGGTAGACCAGGCTGCAAAGATAAGTGTCCAAGACAGACCTAGATGGAAAACACAAGGGAGAGTTATTCCTTGCTCGATGAGCCCATGATGCCTCAGGCCCTCAGAGTAGAGATGCCACCTATAAGTGGGCACGAGACCGAGGGGTGGATCTAACCATGGACAGTATTTCTCAGGTTATCCATGACTGTGAGACATGTGCTGCCATCAAACAGGCCAAGCGAGTGAAGCCCCTGTGGTACGGTGGGCGGTGGTCCAAGTACAAGTATGGGGAGGCCTGGCAGATTGATTACATCACACTGCCCCAGACACGCCAAGGCAAGCGCTACGTGCTGACCATGGTAGAAGCCACCACAGGATGGTTGGAAACCTACCCTGTGTCTCATGCCACTGCCCGTAACACCATCCTAGGCCTTGAAAAGCAGGTCCTTTGGAGGCATGGTACCCCTGAGAGGATTGAGTCAGACAATGGGACTCATTTCAAGAACAGCCTTATCAACACCTGGGCTAGGGAACATGGCATTGAGTGGGTGTACCATATCCCCTACCATGCACCAGCTGCAGGGAAGGTAGAGAGGTACAATGGACTACTAAAAACCCAGCTGAAAGCCTTGGGTGGGGGATCCTTCAAAAATTGGGAGCAGCACTTAGCAAAGGCTACCTGGTTAGTTAACACTCGAGGTTCCACTAACCGAGCAGGTCCTGCCCAGTCTGAGTCCCTGAATATAATAGATGGAGATAAAGTCCCAGTGGTACATGTGAGAGGTTTGTTAGGGAGGACAGTGTGGATCAATTCTGCCTCGAGTACAGACAAACCCATCCGTGGGGTTGTCTTTGCTCAGGGACCAGGATGCACATGGTGGGTGATGCAGAGAGATGGAACAACACGATGTGTACCTCAGGGAGATCTGATTGTGGGGTGAGAATGAAATTGTTTGACGATATGGGGATAAGGGGTGGAATGTCCTAGGGTGACTGTTATCCCCATTCGTGTGTATGTAATTTATGCTGGATATTATGTT
>JAUYUU010000810.1:0-10699 GCA_034640395.1 Spinus spinescens | reverse complement strand
AAGCAAACACAATCCAAAGGAATACAACACAACCAAACTCAACACAACTCAAACCAATCGAAGCCAACGGAACCAAACCAAACCAAACCCAACAGAACCAAACGGAACCAAACCCAACCCGACAGAACCCAACGGAACCAAACCCAACCCAACAGAAGCAAAAATCCCCAGAAAATTCTCCCAAAATCCTGGGAAAATTCTCCCAAAATCCTGGGAAAATTCTCCCAAAATCGTCCGAAAATTCTCCAAAAATGGGAAAAACTCTCCAAAAATCCCGGCAAATTCTCGAAACAATCTCTGGAAAATTCTCCAAAAATCCTTGGAAAATTCTCCAACAATCCTCAGAAAATTTTCCGAAAATCCTGGGAAAATTCTCCAAAAATCCTCAAAAAATTCTCCAAAAATCCTTAAAAAATTCTCAGAAATTCTGAAAAAATTCTCAAAAATTCCTTGGAAAATTCTCAAAAAATCCTCAGAAAATTCTGCAAAAATTATTGGAAAATTCTCAAAAAATTCTTTAAAAATTCACCAAAAATCCTGCAAAAATTCTCAGAAAATCCAGAAAAAAAATCTCCAAAAATCCTGAAAAAAATCCTTTTAAAAATTCTCCAAAATCCTCAGAAAATTCTCCAAAAATCCCTAAAAAATTCCCAAAAATTCTAGGAAAATTCTCCAAAAATCCTCCAAAAATTCTGCAAAAATCCTTGAAAAATTCACAACAATTCTGTGAAAATTCCTAAAAACCCTTTAAAAATTCTCGGTAAATTCTCCAAAAATCCTGGAAAATTCTCAGAAAATCCAGTAAAAAATTCTCCAAAAATCCTGAAAAAAATCCCCAAAAATCCTGAAAAAATTCTCAATAAAGTCCTTTAAAAATTCCCAAAAAATAGTGGAAAATTCTCCCAAAATCCTTTAAAAATTCTCCAAAAAATCCTTAAAAATTCCCAAAAATCCTGGAAAAATTCCCAAAAATTCTCGGAAAATTCTGCAAAAATTCTGAAAAAATTCTCCAAAAATCCCTAAAAAATTCTCAAAAAATCCTTTAAAAATTCTCCAAAAATCCTTTCAAAATTCTCCAAAATCCTCAGAAAATTCTCCAAAAATTCTTGGAAAATTCTCCCAAAATCCTCTGAAAATTCTTCAAAAATTTTCTAAAAAATCTCCAAAAATCCTAAAAAAATTCTCCAAAAATTCTCCAAAAATTCTCCAAAAAATCCCTAAAAAATTCCTAAAAATTCTTGGAAAATTCTCCAAAAATTCTGAAAAAATTCTCAAAAAATCCCTAAAAAATTCTCCAAAAAATCTCCAAAAATTCCTGGAAAATTCTCCAAAAATCCTTTAAAAATTCCCTAAAAATCCTTTAAAATTCCCCAAAAATCCTGGGAAAATTCCAGAAAATTGGTGAAAATTCCCAGGATTTTTTGCTGCTGTCAATTCCCAAATTTTTTCTGCCCCAAAATTCCAAGGGAAAGTTCCCAACTCACCTGGGAATGGTGGAGGTGAGGGCTGGCTCATGGGAAATTTGGGATTTTCCAGGGAAATCTTAAAAACTCGGGAATTCCATGGCAATTTCCAGCCCCAAATCCTGAAAAAGAAAAAAAAATTTGAATTATTTTGAGATTTTTTTAGGATTTTTTGATGGAATTTTGGGGTTTTTTGATGGATGGAAAAGTAGGGGAAAAAATCCTAAAAAAATTTTAATTAATTTTAAATTGATTTTAAATAATTTATTTTTAAAATAAATTGATTTTTAATGCTGTAAAATTTAATTTAAATTCATTTTAAATTAATTCATCTTGGGAGGATTTCTGGGATGGGATTAAATGGATTTTTTCAGGCTGGAATTTCCTCAGGTTTTTCCATCAATTATTCCCAAAAAATTCACAAAGATCCTAAAAAAAATCTGAAAATATTTTTTTTAAATTCTTAAATTTTCCATAAAAATTCAGCAAGATTCCCAAAATTCCCACAGAAACCACAAAAAAATCCCAAAATGGTCACAAATATCCTTAAAATTTTCATTTAAATTAAAAAAACCACCAAAAAAACCCAAAAAATTCTCAAAAAATTCTCTAAAAAAATTCCAAAAAAAATTTTAAACCCCCCCAAAAAACCCAAAAATATCCTGAAAAAAATCACAAAAAATTCCCCCCAAAAAATCCCAAAAAATCCACAAATATCTCAAAAAAAAATTCCATTTAAATATCCAAAAAACCAGCAAACAAAAAATCCCAAAATTCCCAAAAATCTCAAAAAAAATTGCCCAAAAAAATAAAAAATCCCCCCAAAAATCCCCAAAAAACCTGGAAAATATCCTGAAAAAATCACCACAAAAATCCCCCTAAAAATCCTAAAAAAATCTCAAAAAAATCCCCCAAAATCCTCAAAAAAATTTAAAAAAGATAATAAAAATTAAAAAAAAAAATTCCACAAATATCTCAAAAATTTTATTAAAATTACAAAAAATGAAATTTTGATAAAATCCTAAAAAAAAATTTTTAAAAGCCAAAAAAATCCACCAAAAATTAGGAAAAATCCTAAAAAAGTCAAAAAAAATTCTACAAATATCTCAAAACCTTTCCATTAAAATTGGAAAAAAAAAATTTAAAATTAAAAAAGAAATCTCAAAAGAATTCCAAAAAATCCCCAAAAAATCAAAAAAAATCCCAAAAATTCCCCAAAAAATGTTTTTAATCATAAAATATTCCCCAAAAATTCCACAAACATCTCAAAAAATTTCCATTAAAATTGCAAAAAAATTTTTAAAAATTAAAATGCCCCAAAAAATCGAAAAATCAAAAAAAGAATCCCCAAAAATTCCAAGAAAATTCTGAAAAAATAAAAAAAAATCCTCAAAAAATCCCCAAAAATTTTTAAAAATCCTTAGAAAATCCAAAAAAAATTCCACAAACATCTCCAAAAATTCCATGAAAATGACAAAATGTTTAAAAAATTCAAATCCTCAAAACATCCTAAAAATTTTTTTAAAATTCAAAAAATTCTTTAAAAAATCAAAACAAATCCCAGAAAATCCCTAAAAATTTCTTTAAATCTGAAAAAATTCCCCAAAAAATCCGCAAATATCTGAAAAATTTTCCATTAAATTTACAAAATAGAAATAAATAAAAATCCTAAAAAATCAAAAAACTTAAAAAATCCCCAAAAAATTTTTAAAAAATAGAAAAAAATTTGAAAAAAATCCCCCCCAAAAAAATCCCCAAAGCCCCTCAAGAAATTTAAAAAAATTAAAAATCAAAAAGCCACACAAAGATTTCTAAAAATTCTATTAAAACTGCAAAAAAAAAAAAAAAATTAAATTCTGAAGGAACAGAAAAAAAACCTGAAAAAAAAACACCAAAAAAAATCAAAAAGAATTCCTAAAAAAAATTCCCAAAATTTCCATTAAAATCCACCAAGATCCCACCAAAAAATCCTAAAAATTCCCAGAATTTTTCCAGGTTTTTAAGGAATTTTGGGGTTTTTTTTTTTAGAAATTTTTTGGGGGGAAAAAAAATCTCATTTTTTTTCCAAATTTTAGGGGGAAAATTCCCAATTTTTTTCTGGATTTTCTGGGGCAGGGTGGGAAAATTTTGGATTTTTTCAAGAATTCCCAGAAAATTTGGGATTTAGGGAATTCCTGGGATGGATTAATCTGGGAAAATTTGGGAAATTTGGGGAAAATTCGGGGAAAAAGCAAAAATTTTGAGGAAATTCCTGGAAAAAATTGAAGAATTTCTGGGGAAAATCCAAGAAATTCCAGGAAAATGGAGAAGATTTTGGGGGAATTTGGGAAATTTGGGAGAATTCCAGGAAATTCTGGGAAAAATGAGGAAAATTTGGGAAAAATTCAGGAAATTTGGGAAAAAAAAATCAGGAAATTCCAGAGAAAATGGGAAAATTTGGGAAAAATTGGGGAATTTGGGAAAATTGGAGGAAATTCCAGGAAAAATCCAGAAAATTTTGGGAAAAGCTGCAAGAAATCCCAAAAAATTGGAGAAAATCTGGGAAAATTTGAGGAGTTTTCAGGAAAAATTTGGGAAATTTTGGGGGAAATTTGGGAAATTTTGGGAAATTGGAGGAAATTCCAGGAAAAAAATGGAAAAATTTTGGGGAAATTTCAGGAAATCCCAAAAAATTGGAGAAAATCCAAGAAAAATTCAGGAAATTTTGGGGGAAATCTGGGAAAATTGGAGGAAATTCTGGAAAAATTCCAGGGAAAATCTGGGAAATTTGGGAAAATTTGGGGAAAGATTCAGGAAATTCTGGGAAATTGGAGGAAATTCCTGGAAAACTCAAAAAAAATGAGGAAATTCCAATAAAAACTTGGGAAAAAATCAGGAAAAATCCTGAAAATCCCAAAAAATTGGAGAAAATCCCAGAAAAATTTTGAGCAAAATCATGGAAAGGTCCAGAAATTTCTGGGAATATTTGGTGAAATTTGAGGGAATTCCAGAAAAAAATTGGGAATTCTGGAAAAGCCTCAGGAAATTCCAGAAAAGTGGAAAAAAATCTGGGAAATTTGAGAAAAATCTGGGAAAAAATCAGGAAATTCCAAGGAAAACCTGAGAAAATTCCAAAAAAATTGAAGAAAATCCAGGAAAAATCAAGAAATTCTGGGAAAATCCCAGAAAATTTGGGGAAATTCTGGGAAAAAATCAGGAAATTCCAGAAAATTGGAGAAATTCCAATAAAAATTTGGGAAAACTCTGAGAAATCCCAAAAAATTGGAGAATATCCCAGAAAAATTGAGGACATTTTGGGGAAATTTGAGGAAATTCTGGGGAAAATTCCAGAAATCCTGGAAAAATTGAGGAAATTCTGGGAAAATTTCAGGAAAATTTGGGTGAAATTCAGGAAAATTTGGGAAATTCTGGGAAAATTCCAGGAAATTCCAGAAAATTGGAGGAAAATCTGGGGGAAATTTGGGAAAAGCTGCAGGAAAATTCCAGAAAATTGGAGGAAATTCCAATTAAAATTTGGGAAATTTTGGGGGAAATTTGGGAAAATTGAGGAAATTTGGGGGAAAATTTTGGAAAATCTCAGAAAATTGGAGGAAAGTCTGGAAAAATTCCAGGAAATTCCAGGGAAAATCTGGGAAATTTGGGAAAATTGGAGGAAATTTAGGAAAATATCAGGAAATTGAAGGAAATTCTGGGGAAAATCTGGGAATATTTGAGGAAATTCTGGGAAAATTCCAGGGAATTGGAAGAAATTCTGGAAAATTTTGGGAAATTCTGTGGAAAATTGGGGGAAATTCCATGAAAAACTTGGGAAAAATCTTGGAAAGGTCCAGAAAATTCCGGGGGAAATTGGGAAAAATTGAAGAAATTCCAGGGAAATTCTGGGAAATTCTGGGGGAAAAATGGGAAATCCTGGAAAAATGGAGAAAATCTGGGAAAAAATTTGGAATTTTGGGGAAAACTTGAGGAAATTCCAGGAAAAATCTGGGAAATTTTGGGAAAAATGGGAAATTTCAGGAAAAGATTCAGGAAATTTGGGAAATTGGAGGAAATTCCCCCAAAAAATTGAAGAAAATCTGGAAAAACCTGAGAATTTTGGGGGAAATTCCAAGAAATCTCCAGAAAATTGGAGGAAATTCCGAGGAAAAACTTGAGAAAATTCTGGGGAAATTCCAGAAAATTGGAGAAAATTCGGGAAATTTGAGGAAATTTGGGGAAAATTCCAGGAAATCCCAAAATTTGGAGGAAATCTGGGAAAAAATTAGGAAAAATCTGGGAAATTCTGGGAAATTTGGGGAAATTTGAGGAAATTCCAGGAAGCTGTGGGGAAAATTTGGGATATTTTGGGGGAAAAGTCAGGAAATTCTGGGAAATTGGAGGAAATTCTGGGGGAATTCCAGAAAATTTAAAAAAAATTTGAGGAAAATCCAGGAAAAATCAGGAAATTCTGGGAAAATCCCAGAAAATTTGGGGAAATTTTGGGCAAAATTCAGGAAATTCCAGAAAATTGGAGGAAATTCCAAGAAAAATTTGGGAGAATTCCAGAAAATGCCAAAAAGTTGGAGAAAATCCCAGAAAAATTGAGGAAATTTTGGGAAAAATCTGGGAAAAGCTCCAGGAAATCCTGGAAAATTGGGAAAATTTGAGGAATTCTGGGAAAATTCCAGAAAATTGGAGGAAATTCTGGAAAAACTCCTGGAAATTGCAGGAAAAATCTGGGAAATTCTGGGAAAATTGGAGGAAATTCTGGGGAAAATTCAGGAAAATTTGGGAAATTCTGAGAAAATTCCAGGAAATTCCATAAAAATGGAAGAAAATCTGGGGAAATTTGGGAATATTTGGGAAAAACTCCAGGAAAATTCCAGAGAATTGGAGGAAATTCCAAGAAAAATTTGGGAATATTCTGAGAAATCCCAAAAAATTGGAGAAACTCCCAGAAAATTGGAGGAATTTTGGGGGAAAATCCTGGAAATTTGGGAAAATTTGAGGAAATCTGGGAAAATTCCAGAAATTTTGAGGAAATTCTGGGGAAAATTTAGGAAATTCCAGAAAATTGGAGGAAATTCCAGGGAAAATCTGGGAAATTCTGGGAAATTTTGAGGAAATTCTGGGGGAAATTCAGGAAAATTTAGGAAATTCTGGGAAAATTCCAGGGAATTCCAAGAAAAATTTGAGGAAATTCTGAAAAATAACTGGGAATATTTGGGAAAAGCTCCAGGAAAATTCCAAAAAAATTGAGGAAATCCCAAAAAATTGGAGGAAATTTTGGGAAAATCCTGGAAATTTGGGAAAATTTGAGGAAATCTGGGAAAATTCCAGGAAAATTTTTTAAAAATTGAGAAAATTCCTGGGAAAATCCAGGAAATTCCAAGAAAAATCTGGGAAATTTGGGAAAAGCACCGGGAAATTCCAGGGAAAGTCGATGAAAATCTGGAAAAAATCTGAATTTCCAAACCCAGAGCTGCAAAAATCCCAGAAATTTCTTGGATTTCCTCCATTTCTCCATAAAAATCCGGGAATTTTCTCCATTTTTCCTCCATTTAGGTCCAATTTTCTCAAAAAAAATCCAATTTTTTTTCTCCATTTTTCCCTAAAAATCCAAATTCTTTCAATATTTTCCATGAAAATCTTGAATTTTTTTCAATTTTCCATTTAAAAGTCCAAATTTTTTCTCCATTTTTTAAATAAAAATCCAAATTTTTCCTCAATTTTCCCCTAAAAATCCAAATATTTTCTTTATTTCCCATTAAAATCCTGAAATTTCTCATTTTTTCCATTAAAATCCCCCAAATTCCCCCATTTTTCCCAAAAAAAATCCAAATATTTTCAATATTTTCCCCCAAAAATCCAAATATTTTCAAGATTTTCCCATTTAAATCCCAAAATGTTCTCCATTTTTTTAAATAAATCCAACTTTTCCTCCAATTTCCCTCAAAAATCCAAATATTTTCAATATTTTTCCATTAAAATCCCAGAATTTTCTCATTTTTCCAAAAAAAATCCAATTTTTTCCTCAATTTCTTCCATTAAAATCCCCAAATTTTCTCCATTTTCCCCTAAAAATCCAAATTTTTTCTCCATTTTTCATTTAAAAATCCAAATTTTTTCAATATTTTTCCACGAAAATCCCATTTTTTTTTTAATTTTCCTTAAAAATCCACAAATTTCCTCCATTTGTCCCTAAAAATTCCAATTTTTTTACCTGAAAATTCCAATTTTTCCAGGAAAAAATTGGGAATTCTGGAAAAATTGGGGCAAAAAAAGGGAAATTTGGGAATTTCAGGAAATTCAGGGGAGAAAAAAAGGAGAAAAAATCAAAATTAAGGGAAATTTAGGGAAAAAAAAGGAAAATTTTGGGGAATTTGGGAAAATTTGGGGGGAAAAGAAAAAAATTTGGGAATTGTGGGAAAATTTAAGGAAAAAAAGGAAAAATTTGGGAATTTTGGGAAGAAAAATGGGAAAAAAATCAAAATTATGGAAAATTTAGGGAAGAAAAAATGAAAAATTTGGGGAAATTTTGGGAATAAAATAGGAAATTTTGGGAACTCTGGAGAATTAAGGGGAAAATTTGGGAATTTTGGAAAAATTTGGGGGAATTTTGGGAATTTCAGGAAATTTAGGGAAGAAAAAAGGAAAAAAAATGGGAATTTTTGGAAGAAAAATGGGGAAAAATCAAAATTATGGGAAATTTAGGGAAGAAAAAAGGAAAATTTTGGGGAATTATGGAAAGATTTGGAACAAAAAAAGGACATTTTGGAGAAAATTTGGAGAAAAGGGAATCCTGGAGAATTTTGGGGGAAAATTTGGGAATTTTGGGAAAATTTGGGGGAAATTTGGGAATTTCAGGAAATTTAGGGAAGAAAAAAGGGAAAATTTGGGAATTTTGGGGAAGAAAAAATGAAAATTATGGGAAATTTAGGGAAGAAAAAAGGAAAATTTTGGAATTGTGGAAAAAATTGTGGGAAAAATTTGGGAATTTTGGGAAAATTGGGGGAAAATTTGGGAATTTCAGGAAATTTAGGGAAGAAAAAAGGGAAAATTTGGGGAATTTTAGGGAATTTAGGGAAGAAAAAAGGAAAAAAAATCGGAATTTTTGGAAGAAAAAGGGGGAAAAATCAGAATTAAGGAAAATTTAGGGAAGAAAAATGGAAAATTTTGGGGAATTATGGAAAAATTTGGGAAGGAAAAAGGGAAATTTGGGGAATTTTGGGAAAATTTGGGGGAAAATTTGGGAATTTCAGAGAATTTAGGGAAGGAAAAAGGGAAAAATTTGGGAATTTTGGGAAGAAAAATGGGGGAAAATCAGAATTAAGGGAAATTTGGGGGAATTATGGAAAATTTTGGGAAGAAAAAAGGGAAATTTTGGGAAAATTTGGGGGAAAATTGGGAATTGTGGGAAATTGAGGGCAGAGAAAGGGAAAAAATTGGGGAATTTTGGGAAATTTAGAATGGAAAAAAAGGGAAAATTTTGGAATTATGGAAAAATTAGGGAAGGAAAAAAGAGAAATTTTTGGGATTGGGGAAAATTTAGGGGGAAAAAGAGGAAAATTTTGGGAATTTTGGGAAGAAAAATGGGAAAAAAATCAAAATTATGGGAAATTTAGGGATGGGAAAAGGGAAAAAATGGATTTATGGGAAATTTTGGGAATAAAAAAGGGAAATTTTGGGAATTCTGGATAATTGAGGGGGAAAATTTGGGAATTGAGGGAAAAATTGGGGCAAAAAAAGGGAAAATTTGGGGGATTTCAGGAAATTTGGGGAAGAAAAAAAAGGAAAAATTGGGAATTGTGGAAAATTGAGGGGAAAAAATTGGGAATTGTGGGAAATGAGGGGTTAAAAAGGGAAAATTTGGGAATTGGGGAAAATTTAGGGAAGGGAAAAGGAAAATTTGGGAATTTCAGGAAATTTAGGGAGGAAAAATGGGAATTGTGGAAAACTGAGGGGAGAAAAAAGGGAAATTTTGGGAATTAGGGGAGAAAAAAAGGAAAATATTTGGGAATTATGGGAAAATTAGGGGAGAAAAAAGGAAAAATTGGGAATTTTGCGAAAATTTGGGGGGGGGAAAGGAAAAAAATTTGGGAATTGTGGGAAAAATTGGGGCCAAAAAGGGAAAATTTGGGGAAATTCTGGGATTTTAGGGAGAAAAAAGGAAAAAATTGGGAATTGTGGAAAATTGAGGGGAAAAAAATTGGGAATTGTGGAAAATGAGGGGTTAAAAAGGGGAAAATTTGGGAATTGGGGAAAATTTAGGGAAGGGAAAAGGAAAAATTTGGGAATTTCAGGAAATTTAGGAAGGAAAAAATGGGAATTGTGGAAAATTGAGGGGAGAAAAAAGGGGAAAATTTGGAATTAGGGAAAAATTGGGGCAGAAAAGTGGGGAGATTTCTGGGAATTGTGGAAAATTGAGGAGAGAAAAAAGGGAAATTTTGGGAATTAGGGAAAATTGAAGGAAAAAAGAGGAAAAAATTGGGAATATTTGAAAATGGAGGGGTCAGAACCCCCTGGAAGGAGCTGCTCTGGATGCACCTGGCTCGGGAATGCTGCTCCAGAGGCACCTGGACCTGGGAGATCCTGCAGATTTTGGGGTTATTTTAGGATATTTTGTGGATATTTGAGGCTATTTTGTGGATATTTGAGGATATTTTGGGAATGTCACCCTCACACAAAGCGCTGCCAACCCCACCCCAGGGCCCGTCCCCCATTGCCGGGGGCGGCGGTGCCATTTTCCAAATTAAAAAAAAAAAATTAAAATAAATTAAAAAAAAAAAAAAAAAAGCCGGGAATGAGGTCGGGAATTTCGAGCAGAGCAAGGAAGGAAGGAAGGAAGGAAGGAGAAGGTGAAGAGGCCGGAGCGCGGTGGGACTTTTGCAATCAACTTTCAACCCACGCCGAGCCGAGCCCTGAGGGGGCGGCTGAGGGAGGAGGGAGCGCGGGGTCCCTGAGGGGGGAGCGATGGCGGAGGGCGGGCACGGAGCGAGGGGAGGGGACGGAGCGAAGGAGAGGGAGACGGAGAGGGAAAGAGAGAGAGAGAGAGAGGGAGAGAGGGGGAGGCGGCGGCCGCCATGGCCGGGAAGGAGCGGGGAGCCCGGCTGCCGCCTCGCTGCCCTGCCCAGCCCGGTGACAGCTGCCGGGGGAGCCGCGGGGAAGCGGCGCGGCCGCGGCTCCGCCCGCGGGGCCCCGCTCGTTCGTTCGCTCGCTCGCTCGCACTCACCTGCCGCTGCCAGGGCCGAGGCCGCGGG
>JAUYUU010000319.1:95466-193974 GCA_034640395.1 Spinus spinescens | reverse complement strand
AGAATCGTTTTTCTTTTGCAATATCACCAAACGGTGTAATTTATCTGGGGATGAAGGATTAATCACTTTATCCTTTAGGCGTTCTTCTATTTTCTTTAACTCGGTTTTGAGTTCTAGAGTATCTCGATCGTATTTCTCTTCCATACGTTTATTGTGTTCTTTGAGTTCTCGAGTATCTCTATCGTATTTCTCTTCCATACGTTTGTTATACTTTTTAAGTTCTCTATAACGTTCCTTTAACTCTAACGTGTCTTTATCATATTTCCTATTAAATTCTTGTAATAACTCTAATAGCTCTTTATTTGTTATTTCTTTTTCCGCAATTTCCTGTTCTTTTTTCTTTAACTTTAATTCGTACTTTCCAGATAAGTAGCAATTTATAATCTTAGACACCTTTACTGCGAAAAAAGGAGAAATCCAGGAAGTAATATGAGGTATTAAATCTTGATGAACGTAAGAACCGGCTATATCATAATCAGTATATTGATTAGCTCCGTTTACTTCAATAATTATGCCCCCCCCAGATCTGGGGGGACCACTTTTCCACATACCGTTCATTTCTTTCACTTTGGTTATAAGTTCTTTAGAACCGTCTAATCTTTTCCATCGGTGAAAGTCTTTTCCTCCCAACTTGCATAACTTTGTAGCGTTAATAAATCCATTTTCTTTCATCATGATTAAATCAAATTCGTCGTACTTAATATAACAGAAACGTTGGTCAATTTCACGAGTAACGAGATCTGAGAAGTCCATGTTAATGTTATTTATTATTTTATCTAATTTACTGCATTATTTTTCATAAAAAGATAAAGTACTTTTAGATAGTACTATATGATTATCTGTTAAATAATCTTACTAACCACATGCACATTCTAATGGCATAAAGTTATTTATTACATCTGTTTTGATATTTCTACCTACTTTATATCGTATTGTAAAGTTTGATCTTGTTATAGGGTAACAGCATTGCGGTATAGTATTATCTGGCATGTGATTAGTAATTATTGTTCCATACATTAAAGATGTTTTTTGATAAGAACTTATACTGCAAATACCGTAACAGTAAGTTAACACAGTACTTAAAGGCGATAATATCCATTTCATTCCATAGTCGGCGAACTTAATATTTATACTACGTATATTACATATAGCGTCTATATCTAAAAAATCACGTTTTACTCTTGGTAAGAGTTCTGACTCGCTTCGCAACGTGAAACGAGTCGTTGATATAATAGAACTGTATATATCAATTATATTATCTCCGTTGATATTTGAAGCACTTGTTTCTGATGATATTAAATCTACACAATTATTATTATTAAAATGATACATGAAAATATAAGAGATAAAAACTAGTTTGAAGTATATCATCATGGTATTATACCTTTGTATACTGTTATCTTATTTTACATATATAATAGAATGTATTACTTTTTCACAAGCTCTATTATCTTACCTAAAAGTTGATGAAGAAGATGTTACCGGTAATTTTAGAAACGATATTATAGTACAACCTACTGGCTATGAAAATAAAGAGTATCTAACTATTTACGGATATTTCATAAATCGTAAATTACATTTTCCTAATTATGATATGTATTTCAACAATTACAGATACTCTGAATGTAGTGTTTGTATTTATTATAAAAAAACTGATAATGAGAAGAATATAATTATTAATTACTATGGAGACACAGAAACAACATTGTATAAAACTATTAAACCTAATGATAACTGGATATGTATTCTTTTACCATCAACAATTACGGAAGAAATAGAATATAGCGATACCAATATAAAATTTACAGTTATACCTGATGAACTTGTAGATTTTACTAAGAAACCGTTTATGGAACTTTATATCGTGGATGCTCATAATATTGATATAACCGTAAGTCAAACTTCTGATTTACATTGCAGCAGTTGTAGGTATACGCTCAAAGACATGAAATTAAAGATGGACGAAACATTAAACTTACTTAGCCGCAAAAAGAGACAAGTTGTATTATCTGATCCAGCATTCTTTCAACCAGTACATAAAAAATATAAGCATTATGATGGAGGTTTAAGACAGCAAGATCTTGATAAGTTAGAATATAGGGATGAATATGGAGATGAAGTACCTGATTTTGGAGAATGTTTGTTAAGACACAAACATATGAAGTTTAAGGATTTAGGATGTAATTGGATATTAAGACCTAAAAGTTTTATATTTACGTATTGCAAAGGAACGTGTATAATCAGTTCATTCACTAGATCATCTATCATTTACGGATCCATGTTTATTAACGATATTAAAAAAAATATACATATTTGTTGCGCTCCAGTAACAAGATCTAACATAACGATAATGTATATGTTAGGTAAAAACGTAAAAGTATCTGAGATAAAAGATTTTCTACCTTCCAGTTGCGGATGTTAGCAAACACTCGTCTTTACTACTAGTAACTAGATATAAAAATATATGATATTATTACCTCTATATATTATAAAAAGACTAACGTATTTTACAACTGATTTAATCGTTTGATTTGGATTTGCATGGTCTACCTCTTTTGCGTGATCCGTTTGGTTTGCATGGTTTATTTGGGTTGCATGGTCTACCTAAACCCTTTTTTTCTCCAAACTCAATGCAATTTCCTATGTTCTTACAAATATTAATTACTTGTTTTTGATTTACTTTCCTTTCTTCCCAATATGCTTTTTTATTAATTCTACGTAAGTTTGATAAAGGTACCTGTTTTTTAAATTCGATATATCCGTATAAGTTCTGAGTTCCGACTACTTTTGAAATAATCATATATCTGTAGTCCATAAGTTTAAGAGACTCGTAATCTTCATCACTATAGTTTTCAATCGTAAACATAACACATCTAAATCGTTTACCGTTTTTAGATGTTACTTTTCTTGTGTTATTTTTACTTATCCCTGCATTTTCTTGTATCTCGTTTTCTTGTATTTTGATTTCTCGTATCTCAATTTCTTGCATCGCTCTTTCCTGCATCTCTCTTTCTGCGATTTCTTGCATCGCTCTTTCTTGCATCGCTCTTTCTTGCATCGCTCTTTCTTGCATCGCTCTTTCCTGCATCGCTCTTTCCTGCATTTCGATTTCTTGCATCACGCTCTCTTGCATCGCTCTTTCTGCAATTTCCTGCATCTCGATTTCTTGCATCACGCTCTCTTGCATCGCTCTTTCTGCGCTCTCTTGCATCGCTCTTTTTGCACTCTCTTGTATTGCGATTTCCTGCATCGCTCTTTCTGTGATTTCTTGTATTGTTCTTTCTGTGATTTCTTGCATTTCGATTTCTTGCATCACGCTCTCTTGCATCGCTCTTTCTGCGATTTCTTGTATTGCGATTTCCTGCATCGCTCTTTCTGCGATTTCTTGTATTGCGATTTCTTGCATCTCTCTTTCTACGATTTCTTGCATCGCTATTTCTTTCATCTCTCTTTCTGCGATTTCTTGCATCGCTCTTTCTGCGTTCTCTTTCATTTCGCTCTCTTGCATTTCGCTCTCTCGTATTGCATTTTCTATGATTTCCTGAACTTCAATTTCTACGATTTTTTGCATTGCTATTTCTATAGTTTTATTCATTAATCTTTCCATTGATCTTTCTGTGATTTCTTGCATTGTGTTTTCTGTAATTTCTTGAATTGCTATTTCTGTGATTTCATGAATTTCGATGTTCATTATTCTCTTAATTGCTATTTCTGTGATTCTATTCATTAATCTTTCTACAGTTTTATTCATTACTCTTTCTATGATTTTGTTCATTGCTCTTTTTGTGGTTTTTTGCATCTCAATTTCTACGATTTTTTGCATTGTATTTTCTATGATTTCTCGAATTGCTCTTTCTATGACTTCTTGAATTGAGTTTTCTGTGATTTCTTGCATTATCATTTCTACGATTTCTTGCATTGTGTTTTCTGTAATTTCTTGCATTGCTCTTTCTGTGATTTGTCGAATTTCAATGTTTAAGATCTTTATTGCTCTTTCTGTAATCCTTTTCATTGCTCTTTCTATTGTTTCTTTCATTGCCATTTCTATAATTTCTTGAATTTCGATTTCTGATATGCTTTCAACTTCGATTTCAGTGATTTCTTGAATTGCTCTTCTTGTAATTTCTTGAATTGATCTATCTGTGATTTCTTTTATTGCATTTGCTGTGATTTCCTGAATTTCGATTTCTGTGATTTCTTGAATCGATCTTTCTGAGATTCCTTGAATTGTTCTTTCTGTGATTTCTTCCATCGATCTTTCTGTAATTGTTTGAGTTACTCTTTCTGTGATGTCTTTCATTACTATTTCTATAGTTTCTTTCATTGATCTTTCTATGGTTTCTTGCATTTCGTTTTCTGAGATTTTTTTCGTTGCGTTTTCTAAGATTTTCTTTGTTGATCTTTCTACAGTTTTATTCATTGATCTTTCTGCAATTTTCTGAATTTCTACTTCTATGATTTTTTGAATTGCTCTTTCTGTGATTTTTTGCATTTTGATTTTTATGGTTTGTTGTATTGAGTTTTCTTGTAAAGAGTCCTGACTCGTTTCACGTCGCGGAGCGAGTCCTTGGAAAGAGTCCTGATGTCCTTGGAAAGAGTCCTGATGTCCTTGGAAAGAGTCCTGACGTCCTTCGTTATGTATACTTTCTGTATTTCTTATATTATTCACTCCTGTTAATATAGTTTCCCTAGATACTGATGCATGATTTTGTATCCCATTTTCTGTAGCGACGTAACCACATTTTACAAGAAATGTATACTGTTCTTGTGTAAGATTAATAACACCAAGACTTACATTTGGTCTAGTTAAACTAGTGGTGTATTCCGTGTGGTTAAAAACATCAACATTTGTATCAACTTGTATTACGTTGATGGTATCTTCTTCTTTAGGAGTAATAGCATCAACATTTGTATCAACTTGTATTACGTTGATTGTATCTTCTTCTTTAGGAGTAATAGCATCAACATTTGTATCCATTTTAATTAAATGAATGGTATCAGTATAATTAAACTACTTTTCATTACCTTTGTAGCTCATATCACGATGTGATTATTCTTTTTCTGTTTTTATTTTCGTTGATCTAAGCGTAATTACGTACTTACGTTTGTATGTTGCTAATCTTATCCGTTTCTTAGTATTAAATGTAACGGAATTTTTGAAAAGAGTCCTGACTCGTTTCACTTCGCGGAGAGAGTCCTTGAAAAGAGTACTGTTGTATTTTTATATTGTATTAAAAATGAACTAAAAGGCAAGTTAGCAGTATTATTAATAATAATATAACATTTATCATAAGATGAAAAAAAGATGGCGCTATATGAATATAATGAAGGAAATTACTATAAGTGTTATGTTTTGTTCAGTAGTATTTGCGTTATACACTGATTACTCTGAAAATGATTCGTGTTTAAGAAAAAATTCTAAATATCATAGTACTGTTAACTACGCAAAACCTAAAGAATTGCTAGATCACAAAGCTATCGCCGCCATGAGATACTTGAAGATAGCTAGAGCTAGAGAAAGAGAACGCTTTCATAACTGTTTCAATTGGAAACATATCAGAGAAAAAATTAAGTATGATTTTATTAAGATGTGTGGTACTTATAGTGTCCAAGATCGTATCGAACCGGTTTATAGGTATAACTACACTTATAGTGTATCATTATGTATTCCGAATGAAGTAAACAAGAGACATAATGGTTTAAATTTAGGTCTAAATCTATTCTCATGTATATCATCTACTGTATTATCTTTATCGAAAGAAAACATTGAACATTCTAACTGTGAGACTCGTGATAATGTACTGACGTGTAGTGTACCACCAGTATCTGATGTTACCTACGATAATAACAAGTGTAAAAACATTACAGTTGATAAAGTAACTATTAGAAATTTTACTATGAATAAAAACGAAGATAACAGTACTATAGCCGTTACTTTTAAAGGCGTATCATCTAGCCCTCCATACGAATCATCAAACGTATTTGCTGAATGCGTAAAACATATGTTATTTAATTGTTACAAAACCGCGGGGATGACGAATCAACTTATCATGACCTCAAAACTAACCAATAATTGCAACGATTGTCATATGAGTTTAATGGTAGACGTAGTACCTGTACCAGACGAGTTTAAGACGTCTCTAGCAACTTGTGGAGGATTAACTTATGACAAAATGGCAAGTCTTTTCTATACCTGTGAAGTTACTGGCGGTGTGGATTGCATTAACTATATTTATATCAATGATAAGATAAAGTCAAATTCTATAAAGACCTTACATAATTATACAGGTAAAAAGAGAAGATCTAAAAGAGATACTAATGATTATAATACCGCATGGTGCTCTTTACAGAATGTATCCGCTGAATGTGGAGAGGTAAAAGATTCGTTTATTAACTACAATCATTTAGACTGTATGTATAAGATGTATCAATTAGAAGAAGATAACGGTGAAGAATACGATAAATGTGTATACGAGAATAACAGAGATAAGTCTCATAACCATGAAAGGAAAGGTAGCAGTATGCCTAGAGTCAGATATAAAAGATCTAGCGCAGAAGATGATAGTGCGTATAATTTCCTCCACGTTATTAAGGATTACCTAGGTATAGATAACGTAATACAAGATATCACTCATCTGCAAGTAGGTATGTATAAGAAACATAAAGGAATTAGCGGAGACGGGGAAATAATAAATAATCTAAAGGATATGATAAAATCAAAGTTTAGAACCTACATGCCAACAATCTCATCAGGTAGTTTACCTAAAGACATATTAAATATACTTGATGTTCCCATCCCGAGATTAAAAGGTAAAAATATAGTTTCTTCTAGCCTATCTTCTATAGCTTTTAGAAAAATAGAATCCATAAGAAGCGCGGTGAAAACGAATAAACATTATCATCATATATTCACAAAAGATTTGGATAATTTAGAGAGACGACTAAGGCACATTGAGTTAAATAGTAAACATCATAAAAACGTAATATCGTATTTTAAGGATGGAATAAACGCTTATAAAAAATCTGGAGGACGTGATGTTACTATTATAGCTACACCTGGTGAGAAAGTATTAGGTGTAGAAGTAAAGAGTATCATTTCTAGGCCCTTTAGAGAAAACGACGGTATCTACGATTCCACGCGCTCGTCTTTTAATCACTATAATATACCACGATATACGTTACAAAGTCAGATACCAGCAGAATCACAATATACTCATCATGCATCTAGTAAGTATAGGTGCAAACGAGGAATAGGCGCTGTATGTGGATTACTTTCTCTTACAAATCATCGTGACTCAGGTAGACGATCTACATCGAGTTCTTCTTCAGGGAGTTCACATAACAGTTTATATACTGAAGACTTAGGCAGTAGTATAGATATGTCTCAAGATTTACACGGGTATTATGATTCTAGTAATAGAGGATCTAGAACGAACTCCGGAAGTTCTAGTTCTAATTCCTACCATACCCGTGGTAGACCTAGTACTCATAGCGAGAGCGTTAATAGTATACTCAGTAGATACGGTAACGGTGGTGAATATAGCGCTTCTAGTATGTATAGCGAGAGCGTCAATAGTATACTTAGTAGATACAGTAGCGGACGTACTAGAAGTAGCTATTCTAGCAGAAACGATTATAGTAGCGGAAACGATTATAGTAGCGGACGTACGAGAAGTAGTTATACTGGTGGTAGTATAAATACCGTAAGCAGTAGTAGTAATTACATTATAGGTAGCGGGGCTCCTCTGACCGATTATGGATCTAAGATGGTCAAAATATCTAAACTATTAGATAAAACAGTAACATTTAACTTAGCTTCACAATTACTCACGAGTAGATTAATAGATTTACAAGTAAGATATAGCGATAATGACAGAGCTACTGCTGTTGCCGAAACAGTAAGCGCTTCGTTAGAGAGCATCGGAGGAGTAATGTCTATAGCCGGATCCTTGACGTCTGCGAGATTATGCTTTTCAGGAATGGGTTTATCTGCTATAGCAGGATTAATAGACGCGGGAGTAGATATATATCATATACTAACTGGAAAGCCTAGATCTCCAGATCCTGTTATTCAAACATTTAATATGTATAGTAGATATATGTCAGATACTGCAAGATCAGGAGTCAGAAAGTGTATGATACCAGGTACAGAGACTCTAGTTTATATGTCCTATAGAAATGACACTAGTTTTAAACAACCCTTAGATAAACTATCTTTATATTTTATTGATACACCTGACAGTGTTCTTATGTATCTTAACACGAGTAACGTCGTGTTAGATTTTTCACTAACTGTAGCTTGTCCTTTAGGACATCTTAGATCCGTAGATGTAGATATAACTGCGTACACTACTCTTAAGTATACTAATGAAGACGGAGTACGGTTTTACAAGTTTTTAAGCTTAGGTGCTATGCTTTCTAGTTTTCCAACGGTTAGATTAACTTGTGGAAAAGATATTACTCTTACTTTAAAACCTTTTGAAGTAAAAATACAAGATATGCAATTACTAAAGATGGCTACTCCAGGAGAGCCAGAAGAAACCAAGAATATGCCTTCTAACGTATGCGATATATTTCCGCTAAAAACTTTTAATCTATTAGTGCGTGGTTGTCCGTTTGATAGTTCTATAACTTACATCACTCATATGACATGTAGCATTCTACTAAGGCTTGCTAGTTGGGAGCCCATAAGCAAGCGTTGGATATTAGAAAGTCCGTTTGGAAAAGATAATGATCTGAAACAATTATTCGTTTTTAAAAAACGTAATTTTAGCGATATAATAATAAAACCTAATCTTATACAAGGACATTCTAAATTTTGTGTTAGTAAGCACACTACGGAATGTTATTGGAAAGATATTATGCTGTTAGATGATACTTCATCTTGTACAGCTAGAGCTAGAACTATATATGTGGAAGTATATACTTTTGGAGATGGTAGGGGCTTTACCAGTTTTGTATTAACTTGTCCTTCCGGATCTACTCCGGTAGCTGTTGGTAATAAAGACGGAGTAATAGAATTACCTATAGGTGATTTTTACACGAGTAAAATGTTCGCCTCTACTAAAGAAAAGAAAATAGGCGTATTTTGCGTAGATAATTACGATAGCAAATTTAAATCAGATCTTATCAATATTAAGTTCGTATCCCAAAAATATAACGATTCAATTATATATTTAGACGAATATACTGGTAAAGAACGAGTATTCGAAGACATGGCAAAATTAGGAAATATGCCTTGGAGATCAAGGAAATGCGTAACTTGGAGTCATAAGAGATCGTGTATTAGTTATCATGGAAGAATAGATATATGGACAGAGGATTACATTATAGAAACAGATATTGGACCAGAATTAATGATAACTGAGAAGTACCATCCTGATACTATAAACATTAATAGCATAGAAAAATCAAAGTTATGGTTTCCTTCTGATTTAAAGATTGATTACTACATCAGTAATCTAGGAAAAGCGTACGATGACTCTAATAGATTCTGGAAAGATGCTAAAAACATGTATAGAACTTATAGTTCTATAGTCTTAATTTTAATGCCCTGTACGATGAGAGCTAATATGTTAATATATAACACTAGTGAGGCGATTTCTAGTCTAGGATACCATCAGTCTATGACGCAGGATTACTCAGACGGTAAAAAGTATCTACTTACTAGAGTATCAGGAAGTAATTGTTTTGCAGAATTAGATTTAGAGACAAGAATGATGAGCGTTTCTTGCGAAGCATTTTCTATTCCTAGAACGATACACAAATACGAAGGTATATGTTCAATAACTGTTACTTCTAGAGATCACTGTGCTAGTGTAGAAGATGACGTTAAAGTTAGCGGTTATTCTAAGGAACAAGCTAACACTCCTAGATACTGTGAAAAGTATATTCATCCAATTGTTTGGGAAGATCCTGATCATTACTGCGGTTACTATAGTAAGTTTAGACATATAGGATATCGTTATCCTAAATACGAACCTTGTAGATCTTATATTAACGTTTACTACAAAGACGCGTGGATAGAGAAAGAAGTACTTTCTAAACCACCGTACGCATTTGAGTTCACATACGATAAAAATAACGAATACGTCAATCCAAGACTATCTAATTCGTTGAAAAGATTATACGAGGAATATAGTTCAATATCAGAATATAAACAGGTTTCGTTACCATCTGCTATAAACAGGCTATCGGAAAGTCTTACTTCCAATGGACGTAGTATTACTGAAGTAGTTGTAAACGGTAGGATACTTGAAACAGCGTACAAGGCTGATACTGAACGTTTAAAAGAACTGGAACGTGCTATTAGTATAACTTCTCAAGAAGTTATAGCAAATTCTTTGTCGGCTAAAGATATCAAAGACATAATTGAGAATAAAGAGAAGTGTTGTCTGATTAATTTTAGAGACAATAGTATCACAAAGATAAATACTTTATCCAATTATTACTGTGGTGAGATAGATGATTACATTTATGATGATTTTATAACATATAGCAATATGTCTAAAGATCAGATAAGACCTCTGATACTTATAAATGGAACATTAGAAGATTTTAATTTACTATATGAAATAGGAGAACCTATTGTCAGCTGTATAGAAGCTACTGTGATACCCATTAACACGGAAAAAATTGGAAACGAAATAGAAGAAACAATATTATTACGCGCTTTTAAAGAAGGTTTGGAAGAATTAATGTATGAAGTTGACATGAATATAAGTAGTATATTAATGAAACATAACGTCAGTTCATTATCAAACATATAATAAATACTATACGGATTCAAAAATGAACTAAAAGTCTTAGAACATAGCTAATATGGATATAATTATCATATTCACAATTTTTATAGCGATAACGCGATCAGAATTTTGTAGAAGGAAGTCATCGATATATCATAATACTGTTAAAAGTTTAAATCATGTCAAAGAAAGAACTGACTACGCAGCTACCGCAACGTACGGTTATCTTTCAATCGCTGAAAAAGTACACAAGGAGATGTTTATAAAATCCCTTAATTGGGATAGTATTTTAGCTTCTGTTAAGCGAATATTTTTGGCTAAATGTTCTAACAATAAAGGAGTGTTTAGATATAATTACACTATTAATATGAATATCACAGTATCCGCAGATCTAGCCAACGGTAAAGATACTGAGAACAGGAAGAGTATAAATAAAAATATAGTCAAAACTCTATTGCTATACAACAACAGTATGATTAATCAGTTTGTAAACGATACAGGTGATAGAGCGTATTTTAATTTACCAGTTATGGAACACGTTTCCTATTTTGATAACGGTTGTAATAACGTAACCGTAGACGAAGTTATAATATATAATTTTAGTGTAGGAAATGGAGACAAAGTAGGCAAGTCTCCACAGGCTAGATCCGTTATACCTATAACTTTTAAAGGAGTATCTACTCATGAACCTTACACTGCTTCAGATAAATTTATAGAATGCATTAGGAAAAGAATAGTTAAGGAATGTCAGTCTCCTAAAGGCAAAGTAAAAATAGATAAATCTGTAATTAGTAATTGCGAGTCATGTACTTTAAGCTTAATGGTAGAGGTAGCTGGCATTCCTGAAGAGTTTAACACTACTTTAAGAGAGAACGGAGCTACACCAGGTACGCTATCCGAATTATTATACGCTTGTATGATGACAAACGGTAAAGACTGTATAGACTACGTAGCGCCTATTGAAAAGTTTCAGTCTGATACTTTGTTATCCCTATCTAGTTATATAAAACAGAATAATCACAGAGTAAAACGTGATGCTGATAAGTACATCGATATATCAATGGAAGATATTAGATGTATGTATAGTATGTACGATAATCGAAAAAAAGAAGATGAGTTCGTAACCTGTATGGTTACATCTAACAGTAGATCTAAGAGAGGAACTTCAGAGGATGAAAATGATCCTGATGATATAGAAGTATCACAATACTTGAAGAAGATTATGAGAATGGAAGAGGTTATTCCGAGAGAAGCTACTCATTTACAATTAGGAGTAAGTACTTCTTATTCTGAAGAATCTTCTATACAAGTAGCAGGTGATATCGATATACGCGCAAAAGTAAAAGATAGAGCTAAGAAAACTTTACAAAATTTCTTACCAAACATTCCTGCGGATACATCCACAGACGAGATATACGATAAGATAAACAGACCTAGTCCTAGAAATCAAGTCCCTGAAGATTCTAAAAATATACTTTCTGGAAGATTGGCAGCGATAACAGCTAGAAAAATGGAATCTGTTAGGGGAGCGTTAGAGTCTAGAATCGGGTATAGTAGTGGTTCTGAAGATGCTGGTTACGCGGAATTACAGTTTAGGGGTGCGTCTGGCGGAGCATCTGCTGGAGCAAGCGCTTTGTACGAAGAGGAAGAAGATATACAAATGGTGGAGAGTTATGTAAGACGAGGATATATGCGTCGCAGGACGGGTGATGATCTCGTAGAAAATATCGGTGCATACAGACAAAAAGGCGGTAAGGGAGTACACGTAGTATCTACCGTATCGGATACATCTACCGGTTTATTCGACGTCGACACATCGACGTTAGTAGTAAGTCCGTTAACAAGAAAAGGAGCTATCATCAAAAGGAATACGAGAAGTAAATATAAAAACCTAAGAGAATTAGTAGATTCTGCTGCAACTCCTCCAACTCCTAGCAGGACAGATAGAAGAGATGATCCAGAAAGTCCACGATATCATTCACCGTCGCATAGGAGATGTAAACGCGGTACTAACGATGTAGTATGTGCGATGTTGGGGCAACGATCTAGACCCGAAGGTAATCGAAACGGTGATGATTATATAGACCCTCGTACGGCTTCAAATGCTATGCGACACCCGAATCCACCAGCACAGGCACCTAGTAATGGCGCACGAGGACGTATACGTACTCCCTCTTTACAAGATCCGTATCAAAGTAATATAGATGCTGCTATAGCTATGGGAATAGTACCCGGAAGACAGGGTCGCGTCCAAGGACGTCAGGACTCTTTACAAGGACGTCAGTTTCAAGATCAAGATCCTTATCAACAACATATAGATGCTGCTAGAGCTATGGGAATAGTACCTGGAAGACAGAGTCTCGAAGGAAGGCGTAGGCATCCCTCTGCAGCACGAGGGCAAGAGCTTATCTATATGTCTACTCCTAATATGGGTTTTTTCGGTAATATGCAGCAGCAGGCTGCCAGGCCTTTTCTTAATCTAGTAACGCCTTATGCGTATTATGATGTAGCGAATTCTATGAGACTGACTAGCTATAATGATTATGATCGAGTAAGAGATGCTTATAATCTCGCACACCGTCCGCTTCCAAGAATTCCAGGAAGTTCAAGATCGCATTCGTCTTCTCATATATACGATTCGTTATACATGGATTTAGATGTAGGTGATGATATGTATTCTGGTAGCGTGAGTGGTAGCGTGAGTGGTAGCGTGATAGGAAGCGTCGCAGTAGACAGTAGCGCAATAAGTGGTGACAGAGGTAGCAGTGGTAGCGACAGCGGTGACAGTAGAGTAAGTGGTGGTGGAAGTTCTCGACTATCGTTTAAAGATAATACTGGTCGTATATCTACAACGAGTTCTAGATATAGTGAAAAGATGCAGAAAGTATCATCATCTGTAGATAAAGCTATGGTATTTGGGTTAGCCATACAAACAATGTCTATGAATACGATTAACAGACAATCTAGACTACAACGGATAGAGCAAGGATTTAGAGACGATACAGAAGCCGTTATTGAGGCTGTTAGTACCGCTCTATCTAGTGTAGGAACTTCTATGGCAACCGCTGGTATAGTAACGTCTCCTTATCTCTCATTTGCCGGAATGGGATTATCGTTAATTTCCGGGTTAATAGACATTGGAAAAGATATATACTATTCACTTTCCGGTACTAAAAAACCAATAGATCCGTTAGTTAGAAAATTTAGCATGTATAATGAGATAGTTGCAGATACTGCACGTACCGGCGTTAGAAAATGCTTAATGCCTGGGTCTGATTTGACCATATTCTTATCTTACCGATCTGATACTAGTTTTATGCCACAGGTAGAAAAATTGGCGACATATTTTATAGATACTATCGATAGTGTTTTATACTACCTTAATACTAGCGGTATTATAGTAGATTTCAGTTTAACGGTAGCGTGTCCTATTGGACACTTAAGATCAACTACATTAGATATCACTGCATATACTAATTTAAAATTCACAACTGATGAGGGTATCAAGTTTTATCAGTTTGTAGGAATGGCGGCGATGCTTTCAAAGTTTCCTACTGTAGAATTGACGTGTGGTAAAGATATAACTCTTACTCTTAAACCTTTCGAAGTTAAAATGACGGATATGCAACTTTTAAAGATGGCTACTCCAGGAGAACCACCTGCTACCAAAAAGTTTCCATCTAACGTATGCGATCTATTCCCTATGAAAAACTTTTATCTTTTAGTGAAAGGATGTCCGTATGACGCTTCACAAACTTCTATAACGCGCACAACGTGTAGCATACTAGTGAAAATGACAACATGGGATGATAAAAACCAACGTTGGGTATTAGAAAACCCTTTTGAACGTAATAATAAACATCGTCAACTCTTCACATTTAGTACCTACGACTTTAACAAAACTATTATTAAACCTAACGAGATACCGGGTCATGCTAAGTATTGTGCAAATAAGCATGTAAAAGAATGTTATTGGGTGGATGTGATGATATTAGATGATATAACTTCTTGCGCTAGTAGAATTAGAACTTTATACGTAGAAGTTTATACTTTTGATAGCAATGCAGGTTTTAATAGTTTTGTACTGACATGTCCATCAGGGTCTACTCCTGTTGCTGTAGGTAATACATCTGGACTGATAGAACTACCGTTATCAGATTTCTTTAGTGTTAAAATGTTCGCTTCTGTAGAAGAACGTAGCGGTGTAGCAGTGTTCTGTGTTCACAACGATGATAGTCGGTATAAATCAGATATACTAATGATATCTTTTGTTAAACCTGCATACCAGGAAGAAGCTGTATTAGTAGATACTTATGAAGGAAAAAGAAAACTATTCGATGATTTAGTGAGAGGAAGAATGCCTTGGCGGTCAAGGACATGTGTTACTTGGAAGCAGGGTAGAACTTGTATAGGATATTATGGTAAAGTTACTCTATGGCCACAGGATTTTATATTACGAGTAGATGTCGGTAATGAACTGTTAATTACTGAAAAATATGATCCTACCACAGTTGATGCTATGAATCTAGAGAAGGCGATTACTAGGTTTCCTTATGAACTCGATATTGAATTTTCTGTAAAAGAGTTGGGTAGATCGTACGATGATCCTAATCGTTTTTGGGAAGATGCTAAAAAACAATTAAGGACTTATAGCAGTATTTTACTTTTACTATTACCATGTACATCGCGAGCAAATATATTCATATACGACTATAACGTTGTCATATCTGTTCTAGGATACATGCAATCACAGACTAACGATTATGGTGATGGTAAAAAATATACTTTTAAACATATGGAGGGGGGTGAATGTACCGCTACTTTAGATCTTAGTTTAAAATCTATATATATGAAATGTCCTATGTTTACTATATCTAGGAATATAAGTAAATACGAAGGACTTTGTTTCGCTACTATTACGTCAAAAGACCACTGTGCCATTAAGAACGATGAATATAAGAAATACGGCTACCCCAGTAATAAAGCGGATAAAGTTAGACACTGTGGAGTGTATACTTGGCCAGATGAAGAAGACCCTGGACACTATTGCGGATATATTAGTACATGGAATCACGTCGCTTATACGCATCCTGAATACGAAGCGTGCAAAGCTACTATACTAATACATTACGTGGACACGTGGATAGAATCAGAAGTACTAGATAAACCTCCTTACGTGTTTAATTTTAAATACGATAAACGAAGTAATAACGAATATGTAGATAAAGAACTTTCGGATACGCTTAAAACTTTATACGACGATCATCTAAAACTAATAGAATATAGAGACGGATCTTTATCGAAATCTATTAACAGATTATCGGAAGCGCTTACTGGAGAGGCAAGAAGTATTACGGATGTATCGGTAGATGCGGACCTTATAGAAATATCTTATGTGGCTGATCAAGAAAAGGTATTAGAGTTAGAAGAAAGGATTAAAGAAACTACTAAGGAAGTAATAACTAGCACTTTATCAGATAACGACTTAGAAGAAATATTTTACAAAAATGATGACGAAAAGTGTTGTTTATTGGATCTAGAAAAAAAACTAGCTATAAAAATATATTCAGAAGAAAACTATACATGTGGTTTATTAGAAGATTTCCGTTATGAAATCGATAAACAAATTCTCTTATTAGTTAATAACACCTTTATGAGTTACGAACTAGTTAATGTTACTGGAATGCCGGTACTAACTTGCTTTTATCCAACTATCGTGCCGCTACTTCCAACAACTGTGAGTGAAGTAGAAGACTCTATAATACTATATGCGATAGAAGAGGGTATACAGGAATTACTGTACGAACTGGATTATAATATTAGTGTAGCTTTATTAACTAGTGAGTTATCTTATACACGGTAGTTAAATGAAATAAAAAATTTCCTACTCTCTATTGGAGTCTTTATTTTAAAAAAAAGATTGAAACAGAATACAGTTTTAAACTCGTAAATATTAAACAAAATTCTACGTTACAACTTTTTTATTAGTTCTTTATAACAGTATAGATTTCTCATAATTTATATAACTTGATAGCGTTAATAAATATATTTTCTTTCATAGATTAAAATCTTTATACTGTACATAACAAAAGCGTTCATTAATGTCACGAGTTATTGATTATATAAATCCATTCTTATTACCTTCACTAACAATTAAAACAGAAAATGACAGTTATACTTAAAGTATTACTACTATTCGTTAAAAACTCAAAAATAATGAGCAAAATATACAAATAGAAATAATCAGAAGTTAACACTGATGTGTATAATACCGAAATTATTTAACTGGTATTAATATGTGTACAAGAAGTCGAAATTTCATTTTCGTTCTAAATA
The DNA here is from genome assembly GCA_034640395.1 of Spinus spinescens. NCBI lineage: Eukaryota > Metazoa > Chordata > Aves > Passeriformes > Fringillidae > Spinus > Spinus spinescens. The sequence continues at coordinate 176,893 of JAUYUU010000319.1, read as the reverse complement.
ATTATGAAGAAGAAGAATACAGGAAATTAACGGAGATAGATTGTGTTTATATGATTATAGGGAAAGAAATAGATAATAATGGAATACCGTATTTACAAGGATACATAGAGTTTAACAACTTGAAAACACTACACGGATTAAAATCTATAAATAGCAGGATATACTGGGAACCTAGATGTGTAACACAAGAACAAGCCATTAATTATTGTAAGAAAAAAGGAAATTACATTGAATTTGGAGAAAGAAAAAGACAGGGTAGAAAAAAGGATATTAATGAAGATATGGATACAGATACAGATACTTGTTACAAAAAAGGAAGAAAAAAAATAGTAAACTTCAACTTAAAGCGTGCTTACAAAATACTAGAGGATAAAGGAAGTATGAAAGAAGTAATAAAGATAAAACCTTCAATACATGTTATAAAAGCTGCAGAAAAATGGGTAACATGGATGGATAAGGAAAGAAATGAGAAACCAGAAGTCATATGGATTTTTGGAGAATCCGAAAGTGGGAAAACAATACTAGCTAAACAAATGAGCCAAGGAAAGAAAACATACTGGAAAAATAAGTCAAAATGGTGGAACGGATATGATAAAGAAGAAGTATGCATTATTGACGACTTGAGAAGTAGGGATATGATCTTTACACAATTACTTAGACTTCTTGATAGATATCCCTATAAAGTAGAATTCAAAGGAGGGTCTAGAGAATTCAACAGTAAAATCATTATTATTACGTCTATTAAAGATCCATCTAGAGTATATAAAAACATAGAATGTGAAACGTATCAACAAATTAAACGAAGAATCGATAGAATAATATTATGTAAGAAAGATCAAGAGCCAAAAGAATTAACAGAGAAAGAGATAAAAGATATTGAAATAAAATTCTTTTCATAAACAAAAATGGTTGTATTATTGATAACTTTTTTACAATAGAAATATGTATAACTAAAGATGTTATACTAACTACCTATGTTAAAAAATGATTAATAAAGTTTACAATATTAGTTATTATGACACCTTATGATCCCGAGGCTACTATTGTAACTAATAACGCTAGTATACCTTCTGATGTATTACTATGTATAAACACTACTTTCTTTATCATTGGAAACATAACTCGTATGACAGTAGAATATCCTGAAAGAGTTAGTGTCAGATCCGTATTCGACGCCTATCATGTTAAAACTCAATGTATGTACCCAGCTACTTGTCAAGGCTACGGTATTTATTTAAGAACTGTAACAAGTAAGCTAGATAAAATGGTGTGTGAATACGCTATTAATAGAACTAAATTTGAAGATACTTACGCATCTAATGATTCTCATAAACATCTATCCTGGCCACCTTCCGACGGAAACAATCCATCAAATAAAACAAATATGGATCATAACCTTGTTATCTGGATGGCGCCTGTAAACATAACAGACTGGAACAGAGTGTACCCGCCTAACGATGGTTGCCATAACGGACCGCTTCCGCATTTATTTTATCCTACGAATAATTCTGAAGTTAACAAGTTTTGTTTGTCATACGGTATTTACCCCACTACGCCTATTCCCTATATTACTGAATAGATTACTATTACTAATACCACGAGTTATAATAATCTGAATATAACTCTATCAGAAATTTAAATAGGTTAGATAATTTTTACTATAAGTATGTCTTAAATAGACAAGATAGTTAGTTTATTCATTATAATGGTATCTGGTACACGGTAATATAAAAAATGAAAAATTATACATCGTACTTACGGACGGTCGTTGTAAACGGCTATATTATACCTCTAGTAACAAGATGAATCATCAAGTGGCAATGTGTGATGCTATCACTACAAATAACATGAATATCCTATCGTACATGCTGAACATTGGTTATAACCCAAATTTTGAGCTTTACGATGGTATATCTCCTTTAACATTAGCCATGAAATTCAGAAACTCTGTAGCTATTAAACTACTGATGAAACACGGTGCTATCCCAAACGTAAAACCTGGAGTAAGATCTCCTTTACACGATGCTGTAGTTAGAGGGAAAGTAAAGGCTGTAGAAATGCTGTTGATGCTAAATACTTACGCAGATGATGTATTTTATAAAGATGGAATGACGCCTCTGTATTTAGCTACAAAGTTACAGAAAGTAGAAATAATGAAAACTCTTTTGAAGTATAAAGCAGATCCAGATATCTCGAGTACCGACAAAACCTCTACGTTACATTTGGCTGTAATGATGGGAGACGTGAACATGACTAAGCTGCTAATCAAGCATAAAGCTACTTTAGATCTTGAAGACGGATGTGGGTATACTCCGTTATTGTACGCAGTAGCGTATAAGAATATAGCAATTTGTAAAGTTCTGTTGGACAGCGGTGCAAATCCAAATTATGTTGGAAGAAACGGTGACGTAGCTCTATTATGCGCCGTAGAAAATAATAGACCAGATATCGTCAGGCTTCTCATCAGCAGAGGGGCTGATTGTAACATTATGACAATGATTGAAGGAGAATATTGTACCATACTTGATGTGATAAAAAATTACTGCGTCAACTTGAAAACCGAAGCTATAGGAGCTTTAATAGCAGAGATCGTCATATCTATACACAAAAAAACAAGACGAGGAGAGGGATTTAAGAATAATACCTCTACTATCGAAGATACAGAAGAATTTCTAGAAGTTAAGACTAAATGTATTCAAGAGTTAACTTACATGAAGAGTCAGAAAATCGGTAAGAAAAGTCTGTATGAGATGTTTATATTGGAAAACAATACACATCAGCAAAACGAAAACGTGCTTGCTAGAAACGTTAAAAAGATCTTAACTGTAAACAATGAAATCCACATTTATAGGTATCTTCTCAGAGAGGCTGTTAAAATATCACTGAAAAGATCTGTGATGCTTAAAACCGCTATAAGCGTTACCGATGATGAGATCAACCAGTCTAAATGGACTATTCTTCCTTACGAGGTAAAATATCTCATAATGGAGAAACTAAGTAATTCAGATATTATAAACATTATTCCCAAAGTACCTGTTTGAAATTTATACTTGATTGTGTTACCACTGGTTTGTACTGGAATTTAATGCAAGAATATCATTTAGAATAGTAAAGTAATAATTTTTTTATATAGATCTTATATTATAAAAATATACCTATACTATCATTCTAAAATTATATATAGATCATCGTTACTTAGTTTACACAGTATATTATACCTTATTTCTATCGGTAATTTGCTGAAGTAGCTATGTTTCAGGTTATTATCTAATATCTTCATTGATTTATCTATAAGTTTTCGTCTGTGATTAATTAAATCTATTTTTTTCTTTAATAATTTTCCATAAATAGGAAAAGTTTCACTAGAAACGTTTAACTTAGATATTCTCTTATGAAGGTTAACAAATAAATCTATATCATTATATACGAGAATATGCTTTAAAGAGTATCTATCACCAATTTTTGTAGATGCAATAGCTTCTAATTCTTTCTCACATTTCTCTTTAAACGGTTTGATAAACTCAGTTTTATTGATTATATTAATATTTTTATTATGTCCTACACTTTTTTTAATGTTATCATTTATAAACGAGTTTAATAATACATTAGAAGTTATATTATTACAACAACGTTTGGCAATGTCAATATTAAGACCAAAATTACTTTGTAGGTTTATTATATATTCCAAAGGGGTATTGTTTACATCATTTAGAATATTAGCATTTGCTCCGTTATCTAGTAACGTATTTATTGATTCAGGACTATTAAACATAGAGTATATAGGACTGTATCCGTAAACATCTTGTAAGTTCATATCAGCTCCGTGTTGTATTAATAACTTTGTTATTTGTTTGTTACGTGAATAATGTAAAGGAGTTTTACCATTTTCGTCTTTAGCGTTGATATTAGCTCCGTGATCTATTAACTTTTTAACTGTTAAGTAGTGATCTATAAAAACTGCTTCATGTAAAGGAGTGTAACCGTTATTATTAGTCATATTAACATCAGCGCCGTTTCTTAGTAGAATATCTATTATTTCATTATGTATTTTACTATCAATAATATTCATAGCTTTATACAAAGGTACTTCATTATCCATATTTCGAGTATTAACATCAGCACCTTTATTGATTAATATTTTCAATGTTTCTATGTTTCTTCTTTTGATAGCATGATGAATAGGAGTTCTTCCGTATGTATCTTTACCGTTAACATTCATACCTACACATATTAATAATAATAACATTTCTATATCACTTATAGATAGTATATCGCAACAAATATCAATATAATCATTTTCTTCATAAAAACTTTTCAACAACTCAATTAGTCCCGAACTGTAATATCTAGTATTACTGGTTAAGGGCATCTATTAAGTTATTTTTATTTTAACTTGGTCATGTTACTTGTATATAATTTTACTGATTTTGATTTGTCATTTTTTTTCTGTAGCATAATAAAGGAATATTATTCTTAAATCAGTATTATAGCATTTATTGATCAGATAGATATCTGTATAAATATTAAATTATAGATGAAAATATAACAATTAATTACATGACATACTAACAGTATACAACATGGTATCTGGTAAAATAAAAAACATGGAGATGGTATTGGACTACTTGAATGATAGTAATACGTATTTTGTGGGTGATACAGTATCTGGAAGACTAATATTAGAAGTATTTGGTGACGTGAAAATAAAGTTCATACAAATCATTGTAAAAGGTTACGCTAAAGTACATTGGTCTGAAAAAAAGAAAATCGGACCTATACCTATTACTACTTCTGCTCATGATTACTATAAAAAGATAGAATATCTTAATCGTAAATATATTTTAGTAAAAGATACTAACTCTCGTGTTATACACTCTGGAAGACACGAATACGCTTTCAGTTTTGAACTACCTCAATCATTACCCACTAGTTCATTTGAAAGTAAATACGGCAGTATACGTTATTGTTTGAAAGCGGAGTTGCACAGGGTTTGCTCATTACCTATGAAGTTAAAAAAAGAATTAACAGTTTTTGAGCATGTAGATATTAATACTCCTTTGTTAACAACGTATCAGTCTGGATCGAAAGAGAGAACTTTGTTATTTTGTAGGTCGGGAGTGATATCGTTACTTGCAAAGATTGAAAAAAAGGGTTATGTACCTGGCGAATATGTTAGGATAGTTGCAGAAATTGACAATAATTCATCTCGTGCAGTAATGCCTAATGTCTGTATCTATCAAATACAGACATTTTATACTGATAGAAACATAAAGAAAGTTAGAAACCTTATTACCTCATCGCGTGGAAAGCAACTACTTCCTGGTAATATTGAAATTTGGAATAATAAACAGCTTAAAGTTCCACAAGTTTCACCTTCAATACTTAATTGTAATATAATTCGTTTAGAATATTTACTGGTTATATATGTTGATATTCCAGGAACAAAAAACATATCTCTTGAATTTCCTATAGTGATAGGTAACTCTGACTTACTCGTTTGAGTGTATCATTATAAAGCTGCTAAATTGTTAAATATATTCTAAATAATTATCTTTTTGGCGATATAAGTAGTTATAAATAAATTTCATAATAGTATTAGTAAATATTACTCACCTTATATAATGTAACTGGTTTTACCATTTTTAAAAATACTTAATTTAAATGGAAGAACAAAAACAATCCAGAATTTTTAATATAGTTTCTAAATCATTGGTAGAAACACTGTTACAAGGCCTGATGGATGATAAAGCTATAGCTAGTATAGTGTCTAGAGCTAAATATCTTTATAATTCATCCAATAAAGATACTATAATAAACAGTATTTACCAAAAATGTGAATCTGAAGTGTCTATACCCACTATAGCTGGTGTAAAATCTCTACTAGATAAGACTAATAATTACGGACGACACGTACAAGACGAGTCAGAATTTAACGAATTGAGAAGTATTCTTACTAGGTTAACTCATAATAAATCTTTTTTTATAACTTGTAATTATTTAATTAACACTACAGTTGCCACTCTTTTAACTCTAATTTTAAGTAACCAGTTAATACACGCTGCTAAGATAGTAAGTGAAATAGAGACTTATTTATTTGATCCTAAAAAGCGTCCTGTTAGCGAAATATCAGATCTTTTAGAAATGAAATATGCAATACTGAAGTTCGCACAGTATAAGATATTCCCCATAGTAACTGGATATAAAGACTTAGAAACTGTAGCTGGTGGTAAAGTTATGTCATTTTCTGACGAGATATCTATGATTCTGGATATGCCGTTAAAGTCTCCTAATCTAGACCAGATGTATAAAATTATGGCAGATAATGGTATGTTCTTAGATACCTATGCTGAATACATAGCTGGTTTAAGGATTCAAGAAGTTACAGAAACTGCTACATCAACTACTGATACCGCTAATAATCAACTAGCTAACTATATAGCTAATAACAGCAAAATATTAGATATGGCATATAAATATTCTAGAGGTCATGACTTAGACGGCGCGGTTACTAGCCCGTTATCAGAAGATCGTATACTTCTTACTAATAACGATTTGAGGAAATTTGCTATCTTAGATTATCTATATACTATTAGAGTATTAGCTAATTGTATAAAAAAAAAGAAATCATCAAAACCTAAGAAACCTGGAACTACGTTAACTATCAATTCACCGTATAAGATAGTAACAGTTCCCAATAATTAGATTTTCTCCTGTTAACGTGTCTACAACTTTAAACCATCTACTATCTTCACTAAATGACTGACTTAAATATAAGTATTTTCCAAGCATCTTATAAGATTTTACTCCTATACCTAAGTTATAGTAACAATCAGCTACCATTTTGAAACAGTATGTTTTATTTCTTCCAAATCCATATTCTTTATTTACGTTCGTAAATGCATAAGTTAATGCTTTCTTCATAATATCATAGCTTGGAAATAGTCCTTCCGCGTAATAGTAAATTTTTACATATTTTCTATCTGCCATAAATCTATCAATAGGTATTATTGCCATACCAGATGTATTAAATTCTATAATATACCTTATAAAATTGTTTAATCCTTTAATTGGAAAGTCTATATTATTTTTTAAAATAAAATCTATAATACCAGAACCTATATATAATGAAGAATGTTTTTCTTTAGAAGGATTAATTAAGTTTACAATAGAACTAGAAGATGAACTTAATATTAAAGCTCCTGGGGCTACATAATCAAATAATCTATTATCCATCTTCAGATGCTTTAACTGTTAAGTTACGATAAGGTTCTATTTGAGTAGCCAGTTTTAATCTACAACATTTAAGAGAGAAGGTACGTATAATTTTTTCTAGTTTCATCCTATCTACTAACAACCTATATCTCGCCTCGCTAAGATCTCTTCCGCATGTCGAACAAACTAACTGAAGTACCATTTTACTGTCAGGTGTCCGTATTTATATTTATATTTATATTTATCATTTTTGATGAATTTTCAATAATTGCTGTTGAATTAAAATAAAACCTTCCCTCGAATCCTACATATAATTCTGCTGCTGGAGAAATTCCTATCGTAGATACTTTATTTGTACATTCAAGTCCTAATTGTTCTATAAAAGATTTTACAGTTTTTAGTTTCACTTCTCTATATCTATAATACTCTATTACTTTTGATACATAAGTTTCCAGTTCTACGTTATAACGATCACTTTTTTTATAGATATTGTATATACTTTGTAATGTATCAGATTCCAATCCATACTCCTTTTTGATATTTTCCCATTTTTGAGCGATCATAGTACTAAGAAATTCTTTTACAGAGATATTTGGTAGTTCATCTACATCATAAGCCTTCTCATCTAGAGATGTATAGTAGGTTATAAAATCAAATACTCTATCTATATCACTCATCTTACAGCTGTCGGAAGATACCAGAGAATAATTTTTATAAACTAAACTGCGTAATACGTTATCCTTAGTAAATTCTGTAAACAGTTCATATTTTGTACAGTTGTCTTTAGTGATAGAGATACCGTATAATCCTTTGAAGAAATCACATCCATTTACAAACACCATAAGTTTGGTAAGGTAATGAGTGTATTTATTAGGAGACAGTTTATACGCCATTTTAGCGTCGTATATAATTTTATCTTCAGAGTCTATACATACCAAACACATAGTATCTTGATCGCTACTTAAGATTGCTGGCCATGTTCCGTTTTTCAAATAGTATTCTCTGGCTTTAGAACACATAACAAATTCGGCATCTATATGATCGCAATAGTAGATTTCTGAATTTTCTAAAGAAGTTAGTACGCTTTCCATTATAGGTTCTATGTTCTTTTTGTCAGCTAAAAACATATAGTAACTGTTTTTATCTATTCTTGATGTTATACACTCTTTCTGTTCCTCATATAGCTCATCATGTACAGATAAATTGTTTATAGCGTCTTCTAAGTTTTTAATCTCCTCTTTCTTACGCACGTACTGATTTTTTAGAGACTGTTTTCTTTTTTCTCTTAGAGCAGCCTTAAGTGAGATGCTACCTCTATCTACAAACACAACTATCTTTTCTGCAATAGAGTTCATAAATTTGAATTTATCTCTAATTATTACGTGTAACATATCTGTAGATGTTACTGAATACGCTATTGCCATAAATAAGCCTAAGAAATCTACATAAAGTTCTTTTGTCTTAATAGCGGAATCTAATACTCGCAGTCTATGTTTGTAAAGTAATACCGATTTTAAATTCTTTATTCCCATTATTTTTTATTATAGTAACTCTATACACATAACTGCGTGTAGTTATTTATTTTTCACAAATTATTTTAATCTATTACTAAATTTCTAGTAGCAATAAGTATATTTTATACTTATAGATCTTATTAACTGTCCAAGATATTACAAAAATTAATATATGATATTATATAGAATGAAGGTAATTTTATAGTCTTTATAATAGAAGTCATAATTTAACACGGTACTAAATATAAAATTTAGAAGTATTAGTTATAAACTCTTCTATACGATCCCTGTAAATATGGAAATTACATAAATTGTTTCTTATAATCTGTTTAAATGAGGGATTATCATCTAATACTGTTATGATATTTTTATTAATTAATAATGAATGAAGAGAATATGTACTGTTAAGTTTAATTAGTTTCATATTTTCTATTTCTTCTAAGCATAAATCTTTTATTTTTCTTAAAAAGCTGTTAGATTGTATTATATACATGTTTTTATCGAATGAATAGTCATTATCATGCGGAGAAGCATATAACCGAAATACTAAATCTATAGTCATAAGTCTAGAGAACTCTCTTCTATATTTATTAGATATATGCAATATCATTAAAGCTGACTCTAAAGGTGTAGTCCCGTATTTGTCTGTTATGTTTGGATTAGCTCCGTATTCCAGTAACAATTTAACTGTTTCTGGTTTTCCAAATATCACTGCTAAATGTAGTAGAGACGAAGAGTTATAATACTTACCATTTACATCGAACCCTATATTCAGTAGAAGAGATATCATTTTTAGATCATTGGAACACGTAACATTACCTAGCGCTGTACTGTTGTTAATGTAATCGCTATAATGTTTTATTACTTCTAGTATAATTTCTGTGTTTTTTGTTTTGACTGCTAGATCAAGCACATCATCACCGTTCTTTGTATTTATGTTAACATCTGCATCATAGTCTAATAGTATCTTTATTGCTTTTATATTTGAGTATATAATAGCATAGTGTAATGCGGTAAAACCGTCACTATCAACTGCGTCGATACTAACCCCATAGTTTAGGATTCTTTTAATTTTTTCATCATCAGTTGTGTTATAGAAACATGTATAATGGAGTACTGTTCTATTTAAATCATCTACCGTGTTTATATCAAAACCTATATCTTTTATAAATTTTAACATATCTGCAGTATAGTTATGCGCCAATTTTATTATCTTCTTAAAATCATCCGTAAAGTCATTTAAGTAAAAACGAGAATGTATTTCTTTAACTACTTCTACATTATTAGATTTAGTAGCGTTTAAGAATATAGAATCACCTAAAAATGTTTTAATAGTTAGATCAGCTCCACAAGCTATAAGTAAGCGAACTATATACAAATTACCAGACTCCGAAGCATAGTGTAAAGCCGTAGATCCACCACCCATAGAATTAATGTCAGCTCCGTACATTATCAGTAGGTCGGCTATAAGTAGTTCTTCAGATCTTACTTTTTCTGATAACTCAATCATATAGCTTTTAGATATATTAGTATTTCCTTTTAAAATTTCTCTAACAATTGGTATAGATACTGAAGTAGTAAAAGATGTGCAATCCCTTATTTCATTAATATACTCATTTACAAGATTATATGTTTTAGTATCTATAGGCAACATTGTTAAATTAAATTGCATAGATATTAACTGAATAGGATAATATCCCAGATTAGTCATCACGTTAGGATCATAATCTAGTTTTAGAAGGTATTCTACAATTTCTAATCTTCTAGCAGATATAGCATAGTGCAGAGGTAAGTTATGATATAGTGGATATTCATCGTATTCTTTATTTTCTGATATATAATCTTTTATTGCAGAAAGTATTTCATTATCTGAGCCTATAAACATAATTTTGTATAATTTATTTTCCATATTGTAATATATCTATAGTAGTAGATTAAATTTCAGTAATACTAGTATGATTGTTCGAATTGTACGTAATAAATGATTTTAGTTCGTAATTTTTCATACACGATACAATTTGATACTTTATCTCAATTGGTAATGAATTCCAATTACTAGATTTAGATAATAAATCTTCTAAATAAACTAAACATTTGGTTAGTAACTCGTTTCTATAAATAATTTTATTTATAAATTTTGTAATATAACTATCATATTGTTTAAATATCGATACATCTATATCTTTAGTAAATCTATTTACTTGTATATTATTACCATACACAATATCATATATACTATACTCTGAGTTAACTTTTACTATTTTCATGGTTTCTAACTCTTCTTCACATATTTTTTTTAAGTGCTTAATATTTTCAAAATTATCTAATATCTTTACGTTACTGAAATAAGACGAGTCTTTTATAGCGTTACCTTCTAAAACTACGAATTTAACAACACACTCCAATGATTTTAAATACATTTTATACATAGAGTGTGTTACAGGTAAATTCTGAATATATTCATTATTTAAAGGGGTATTATTCCTATAATCTAATATATTTACACTTGCACCATTATATAATAATACAGAAACTATTTCTGGTATATACATTGCATAAAACAATGGGGTTTTCCCTAGTAGGTTTCTAGTATTTACATTAATACCTTTGTCGATAAAATATTTTACTATTTCTAAACATGAATAGTTGCTACACGCATAATGTAATGGAGTATTACCTTTATTATCTACAACGAGTAATTTGCTACCGTGATTAATCAAACTTTCAACTATTTTTACATGATACGATACAGCGGCATAATGTAAAGGTGTTCTACCGTACTTATCTATGAAGTTTACATCTGCACCTCTCTCTATAAGAGTATTTATAATTACATCTACATCATAACTGTAACAGGTAATATCTTCTTTATATAACATTATCTTCTCTCTAACTATATCACTAGTTTCATAACGGATATAATAAGGAGATGTACACGCGTAATTTAACGGTGTAATTCCGTAATCATCAACAGCATTAATATTAGCACCGTTATCTATTAATAGTTTTACTATCTTTATCATAAATGTACTTTTACATGCATTATGTAAAGGAGTAGTTTTACTTTTGTTAGTTATATTAACATTAGCACCTCTTTCTATAAGTATCTTAGATATATTAAATATAGTTTCATATTCATTATATATATTATCACTATTACAATATAAGCATTTATTATTTATGGAAGCTATACATGGATTGTGTTTTGATACATAAGAAGGATTAGTTACGATATACAAAGGAGTTAGTCCTTTAATATCTGTTGCGTTTACATCTGCATTATTGTTAACTAGTGTTTCTATGAGTTTAATTTTCTTGTTTTTTTCTATTGCATAGTGTAAAGCCGTATTACCATAACGGTTTTTTTGGTTTATATCTACTCCAGAATCTATAAGAAATTGTAGCATCTCATTATCGTTGTTAGATAGTGCAGGAATAATAGCATTTGCATCTAATAATGTTCTATCGTAATCAATAATGTATCTTACCGTGTGTATATTTTTTGAATAAACAGCAGACATCATCAAAGTATTGCAAGTATCAGGTCTTATTTTAGCACCGTGTAGTAAGAAAAACTTAACTAAATGAGTTTTACCTTTCCTAGCTGCTATATGTAGTATAGTATAACCATTATTATCCTTAGCTTCTATATCGGCACCTCTTTCCAAAAGGAGTTTAGCTATTGGTATATCATCTTCAGAATTATTTTTAGCTAATAGATGGATAGGATAGTATCCTTCGTAATAGGTATCCTTAGAATTAATATTGTGTCCCTTATCCAATAGTATTTTTACTATATTTATCTTCTTAGCACTTACAGCTTGATGTAAAGGAAGTACAGGATTATATACGTAACAGCTATTAGCTGTAGGTATATATTTACCTATAGCATTTAAAATATCACTATCACTACCAGTAAGCATGATATTGTATAGTTTATCATGCTCCATTATCTTTAACTATTAATACTAATTCAATAGTTTAGTCTAGCTTTATAGTATACATTTATTTTGTTTATTATTTATTCATTTTGTATAATAACATGGTAAATATAACTTTTTTTTACGCGTACTTACGAATAATGTTCATGGATTTTAAGTCTTCTATAAATTTCTTTGTACAGTAAACTTCAGTATCTACTAGCATAAAGTCATTATAACAAAACTTAATGAGATTAAGATCTAATAGCTTATCTTTAAGCTGATTAAAACAAGACACTGCGTTAGGATCATAAGCACTATAGAAAATTCTATAATCGTTTTTGATTTTATTAAGTTCATTAGTTAACCGTTCTCTATAGATAAATAAAACTTTAAATGAGTTTGAATCTTTTTTATTTTGTAATATTACCAAGTGGCGAAACCTTATATGATGATGATAAGTGACAGTTTTATCTTTTAACATATATTCTATCTTTATCAACTCTGTTTTGAGTTCTTTGTTTTGAGCTTTCAACTCAATCAGTCTTACTTTTAACTCGTTAATATCACGAGTATATTTTTCTTCCATTGCTTTAAGTTCTTTTCTTAATTTTGCCGAATTGGCATTATGCCTAATACTGAAGTTAAACAACATTTCGTATATTTCTTTTATTTCCTTTTTTCTTTTTATTAGTTTATATTCATAATGTCCAGAAATATGGTAGTTAGTTATTTTAGACACTCTAACTGCGAATGAAGGAGATATCCATGAAACTATATGAGGAACTAGATCCGGGTGAATATAGGATCCTGATACATCATGCTTATGATATTTGTGTGTGTTTTTTATTTCTAGAATAACACATAACATGTTTTTAGACGTCAGATTCGTTCTATAATAATAGTTATTGTGTTCCTTAATTTTTTCAATAAGTTCTTTTGATCCATCTAAACATAACCAATTCTTAAAATCTTTTTTTCCTAATTCGCATAACTTGGTAGCATTAATAAATCCATTATCTTTAAGCACGATAACATCGAAATCATAATAACGTGCGTAACAAAATTGTTCATTAATATCTCTAGTGACAATATAAGAAAGTTCCATATCTGTATAGTAATATTTATTAAAGCTGACTACTTTTTATGATTTATAACAATTTTTTCCTTGCTTCGTTATTACTATACTCGTATAGGTAAGGTAGGTATTATGATAGATTATATAAAAAATACGTATCTGGAATTGCATCTAAATAATGTAACGAATGCTCAACTATCTACTCATATATTTTTATAAATGATAAAAATAACGCATGCAAGATTAAATATAAAATAATTAGTGTTTGTGAATTATATGACTACTTAGTGTTTATTAGTAATATCTCTGACAACACGTGCAATATCAGTAACTTCTGCCATGGCACCTTTTCCAATATCACCACAAGCTAGCTTTTTCTCAATACACTCAACTTCTATGTACCCCATATGCTTAAGAGTTTCTATATGCTGCTCAGTAATAGGATGTTCCCACATAAGTGTATTCATAGCTGGACAGAAAAGTAAAGGTTTATTAATATTCCACGCTCTAACTATACACGTTAACAAGTTATTACAGATACCGTTAGCTATCTTCGCTAAACTGTTTGCTGTTAAGGGTGCTATCAACATCATATCTGCCCATCTTCTTAGCTCTATATGTAAAACAGGATCGTGTATTTTATTCCAAGTATTCCATTCATCCTTATCGGTATAAATAGGTATTCCTATTTCCTTCTGGTCTATAAAATGAATAGCATTTTTAGTAGCTACTATTCTTATTTCTATACCACCTAGAGACAGTAACTGCTTAATGAGATCTTTTAACTTTATAGCAGCTACACTACCCGTAACACCTATTAAAATTTTATAACTAGACATATTTACTTTTAAATTAAATTAAATATATTCTAGTAATTTATGCCAATAATACTGATGTTGGTATGGATAAAAATAGAGATATCATAATACTACTATTTAATGAGTAAATATTGAAGGGTAATAATTTACAGATATTCTAGTATTGATGTCAGTTTATAATCTACATCGTAATAATATGTATATAATTTATTCACAGTTAGTGATCTTTCACCTTAGGTGAAAAGTTTATTACTTCCTTCATAACTTTCTCTATAAAATCTAGCTAGTATTATACGAATAACATGAAATGCTTACGGACATTTAATAAATATCCATAACTATATCATTATTTAAAATCGTCTATGCGAATAGCTTGACCTTCGTGATCTCTATCTATACTTATACTAGGTGTCATCAGTTTAATATTTATATCAGAACCAAATGTATCAATCTCTTCAGTAGTAGGATCTGGTTGTTTTACCCTGACTTTCTTAATCTTCTTTTTAGCCATACTAATATTATTAGACTTAACACCTCTGTCAGCCATAGTGTAGTAACCTTCTACTGGAATACGATCGATCTTTTTGGACTTAATTTTCTATTTTATTTTTTTATATATATCCATAGATTTAAATATATACACCATATATATATTTAAGTCTTACAGTTCTATATATGTAACCCAGTATAATAAGTATAGAAAGAATTAGAACTATATATATAACTAGCCATTTAATAGAAAATGTATCCATAGACAGCTTATTATCTATAGGTACTGACTTATTAGATCTCAGTAACTTATTCAAAACAATCTCTACTCCACAATTTGATATTGCAGAACCTGTATTTATAACTTTTATATCTACATATTTATCATTAGGTGAATAACAAGTTCCTATGTTAAAGTTTTGTATATCTATATGTTGTGTAAGACTCGCGTAGGATTCGCAATGAAGTTGAAGATCAGTTTTTTTTCCAAGTTTGTAATCTTCGATATTTACACCTAAATCAGCAGCTATTCTATTTCTTTCTTTGTTTGGAAAGTTTTCTATAGTCTCTACTAAAGCTTCAAGTAACAACTGAAAGTTTTTCTCTCCGTCACTATTGCACGCGTTTACTATACTTATTCTACAGTTTTTCGCATACCCACTAATACGCCCTATATGTATTCCACAATTTATACTACTAACATCTTGGTATTTACTTAGTTTCTCCAGATACTTCTCGGAAAATAAATAATACAGGTTACTCAGAACTTGATTGTTTTCCATCTTTAGATATCCACTTAGAAAAAATACTCCTAGAAACGATGTTAGTAAGAAAAGATATAGAGGGTAATCTGTTCACCTGTAATCTGAAGTTTTCACATATGGATTTATTACAAACTATGAATTCATGTAACACAGATGTAAATTCTGAGTCCTTGTTTATCTCAGGATATACCTTAAATAATACGTGTGAAAAAAAATGAAAATCGTAATACCAGTTTTGTTCTCTATGTATCGCAGTAACAGTTTTTCTGTTAGGAAGTATTTCCGATATTTGTGAGAAATCAAAATCGTTCAACGTGCATCTTATAGGCTCGTTAAAAACGTAATGAGTATTTCCTACATATATATTAATAGTATCCTTAGAATCAAATATTAAAATGTTATCCGGTTTTAGATCCAAGTGTACAAAATTATTACACGGTAATTCATATATTTTAATGTACAGAAGAGCTATTTGTAAAAACATGAATTTAGTGTATTCTACTATATCAACAAATCCATACTTAGTACAGTTAGAAGGCGTTATCTTTTCAGCAGAAAATTTTGCTAAAGGGAAGATTATAATATTACCTCTTTCAAAGTATCCGTTAGCTCTCTTTGTACTTTCGAAAAAATTAATCAGATAGTTAAAATTATTTATTATATTTATATTATTACTAACTACAAAAGGATAAAACTGAGATATTATTTTAACAAAATCTTTAGTATTTTTGTACTTAGAAAAATAACTCAGTACTTTTTTATGAGAATATTTTTCTTTTATAGGTTCTCTTTCTAAGATACTGAATAAAGCAGATAGCAAATTAATAGTATTATAATAAATAGTACGTAAGAAGTTTATTTTGAAGTTAAGACCCATGGCTATAGCACAAACTATAAGCTTACGCTCATCACCCTTAAGATTATTATATAAAAATCTAGGAACGGTAAACTCCGAAGTGACTTCCATCGGGTCATATTTTTTACTAGTATCTTCAAATACAAACTTAACTACGTATTTCCCTATCTTAAAAACTATACCGTATCCTCCTGTAGACAGATGATAAAAAACATTATTCAACGGAATAAAATGTTTATCTTTTAACTGATAATAAGAAGGATCAATAGAATCGTTTTTTGCAATTCTTTTTAATGTATCTAAAGAGATTTTCTCTTTAAAATATTTAGATATTTTTATTTTAGGTAATTGTTGGTAATTACCTATATGTTCATATATAAATTGAAACTGAATAGTATCTCCTAATATTATAGTTTTATCATCTTTAGCATAGTTATTGGAATCTGAATAGTATAAATCTGTAAACTCCATTTAATATTCTCATAAACATAAAGTTACAGAAACTATATTTATTATGCGTATTATAACTTTGTGTTGTCAGTGGTAAAAATTATAGTTTATTTATAAGGTATTAGAAACTTGATTTTTTTTTGTTCTTTGTGAAATTATATAATTTATATTACGTATTGTAAATTCGTCTAGCCCCACCAGATTATATTTTAAAGTTTCCATAATATTATTAATCCTACTTATGAGAGCTAGTATATAAGTAATCATATATTCGTTTTGTCCGTACACTTTATATAAGTTAGCCGTATAGTTATGTTCTAAACTACGACATCCAACATCCATTCTTTTACTTGTATCTTCCATAATTTTTTTATAGTGTTCATAAATACAAGTTTGATTAAACTTAAGTTGTTCTAAAGTTCTTTCCTCCGAAGGTATAGAACAAAGTATTTCTTCTACATCCTTACTATTTATTGCAGCTTTTAACAGCCTATCACGTATCCTATTTTTAGTATTGGTAGAACGTTTTAGTTCTAAAGTTAAAATATTAGACATAATTGGCATATTGCTTATTCCTTGCATAGTTGAGTCTGTAGATCGTTTCAGTATATCACTGATTAATGTACTACTGTTATGATGAAATATAGAATCGATATTGGCATTTAACTGTTTTGTTATACTAAGTCTAGATTTTAAATCTTCTAGTAATATGCTATTTAATATAAAAGCTTCCACGTTTTTGTATACATTTCTTTCCATATTAGTAGCTACTACTAAATGATTATCTTCTTTCATATCTTGTAGATAAGATAGACTATCTTTATCTTTATTAGTAGAAAATATTTCTGGCCATACATCGTTAAATTTTTTTGTTGTTGTTAGATATAATATTAAATATCTAGAGGATCCTATTATTTGTGGTAAAATGTTTATAGAGTAAAATGATCTGGCTATTAAACATAGGCCAGTTACCATAGAATGCTGCTTCCCGTTACAGTGTTTTACCATAACCATAGATCTGCCTGTATTGTTGATACATATAACAGCTGTAAATCCTAAAAAATTCCTATCATAATTATTAATATTAGGTAATTCATTCCCATGTGCAAGATAGACTAATTTTATATCCTTTACCTCCAAATAATTATTTACATCTCTTAAACAATCTATTTTCATATCATTAACTGGTATTTTATAATATCCAGAAAGGTTTGAAGGGGTTGATGGAATAAGTCTATTAACATCGTTAAGTAAATTATTAATATCATGAATCTTTATTATATTATACCCATAAGTTAAATTTATATTTACTTTCTCATCATCTGACTTAGTTAGTTTGTAATAAGGTGTGTCTGAAAAATTAAAAGGTAATTCGTTGAATGAAGCTGTATTTGTTGTATTTGCTGTATTTGTTGTATCATTTTTATCTAATTTTGGAGATTTAGCAGTACTTACTTCATTAGACGAAGAATCTGCCAGTTCCTGTCTATTACTGATATTTCGTTTCATTATTATATGATTTATATTTTACTTTTTCAATTATATATACTCCTATATAGGATTATATATTACCTGATTATATTTACACTTTGTTATCTTACACGAATTGTACATATGGCAATTTAGTAATTTATAAGTATACGATCTACAATAACTGACGATAAAAGAAATTATAGGTAAATTATTTCTGACTCCATCTCTGGTAGCTATATCCTCTGTTATATTAAATTTAAGCAGATAGGAATGTAGAATATCTAAGCGTCTTTCTGTTAGTAATAAACTAATGTATGTAGGGTTAGAATTGAATATTTTTATCTTTTCAGGCCATTCTAAACATCCTATTACTCTTATTTTATATCCTCTTAACTCAACAGCCGTATTTATATCGACAGATGTAAATAAACCTATGAATCGTTTTGCTGATATATCCTTTTTAGAATATAATAATGGATTTTTTATATCTTTACAAACTGTTACTTCGCATAAACAGATAGACAGAAGATCTTCGTTAGGTGTATGTGTAAAATAGGGCCTTCCTTTTGGATAGTAGTTTTCTGCGAGTATAGGAAACATAGTTTTATATTCTATCTTTTTACTGAATTTATTAACATCTGATATAAAGTAAAAATCTGCATAGATAGATTCTGATATTATATTAGTTACAGAAACACGTTTCGGATAAAATATATTCTCATTATCCTTATGCAATATTCCAAACAGTAGTATATCTATCATTCCGGAGAATTTAAAATCAAAACCAGGAATTTTAAACGTATCCATTAAGTAAGTTACGTGATTATATACAGCTGCGTGTAAATAACATACTCTATCTATCACCTGACTATCTTTCTTAATTATATATTTTGCTAACTGTTTACCGTCTTTAAAAAAGTTCTTATACTGCAAAGTTTTCTTTGTCCAATATTTTACATAATTGCTTTTAGTAGAGAGTTGGAAAAATAAACTAGCATCAAAGAGTATAGCTTCATATCCTGTTTTCAGGTGTACTAAACAGTTACTATTCATTACCCATTCAGAAGATGAAGAAATAAATTCTGATAAAATAGTGGTCTCAAAGAATTCTAAAAAATATCCGGCCAATATTATAGATGAATTATGATGATATATTAGTTCTTCTACGTAAGATAGAAAATCAGTAAGTATATTATTAGATGTACCATTAGCTATTATCTTGTTTGGATGTACAATTATTGTACCTACTCGTAAATGTTTTATATTATTTTCTAATATAACTATGAACTCGAAAGTGTATAATTTATCCGCAGATAATTCGTTTATACGGTTATCGTATCTTAACCAATCATCTTCAGCAGCGGCTTTTAGATCATGTAACCATAATATATAGTCCGGAGAACAGTATTCTATAACATTTTTAACCCATATGTTATACTGTCTGTTATCGCGATGTATTATATCTATTATAGTATTCTTTTTATTATACTGTTTGTAACATTTATCTACATCGCGCAATAACACAAACTTGTAATCTAATAATCCTTTAGTAAATAACCAATTATTCATGTAAGTCATATCTTTATAATATAAGTTACTATTGTCTCCTATTAACGCATAATTTAGATCTTCTAATTCTAAATCACACGCTCTTTTTTTTAGAATATCTAACAAAGAAGAAGAACTAGGTATATAATAATTATGAGTATCTATATCTAATATTGTATCACTAATAGTTTCGTATTTTGATAAACCGTTATTAAAGGAGTTAAAAAACAGAATTTTATCAAATGATAATAATCTTGTAGATAACAGTACATTATCTTCATTTATTACTACAACAGTATCATCATCTGATGTGGTAAATATTACATTATGGCTATCTTTTAAATTATAACTCTTAAAGGACTCTACTATAGATTGTTCTGTAAAATATAGTTTTTGTAATAATGACATTTTTTCGTAAGTAAGTATTTTTATTTAATACTTTTTATTGTACTTATGTTAAATATAGCTGATGATAACAAAATCCATTATGTATTATTTATAACTGTAATTTCTTTAGCGTAGTTAGATGTCCAATCTCTCTCAAATACATCGGCTATCTTTTTAGTGAGATTTTGATCTATGCAGTTGAAACTTATGAACGCGTGATGGTTAAAATGTGAACCGTCCAAATTTGCAGTCATTATATGAGCGTATCTATTATCTACTATCATCATCTTTGAGTTATTAATATCATCTACTTTAGAATTGATAGGAAATATGAATACCTTTGTAGTAATATCTATACTATCTACACCTAACTCATTAAGACTTTTGATAGAAGCTTTAGAGATAATATCGGTCTTTTTCCAATAACCTAGTAGTATTCTAAGTTTAACACCACGTTCCAGAACGGCTCTTATCAACGCGTCTTTTATTATAGGCCAGTACACTATGGCGTCTTTAGTTCTTTTTGTGGGTAGTAGAGATACTATCTCTAAATCGATAGTAGATTTAGCAGCGTCTATGTAATGAATAACACAATCTAAATCGTACGTCCTTTTTCTACCTATCATACGTTCAGGAGAGTCAGAGAAGAAAATGCCGTTGTGACTTTTTAAAAGGTGATACTGTGTAGCTAATCTTGTTAACATTAGACATTTTTTCTTACTTATAATTTTATAATCTACACATCTCAGATATAAGTCTTGAGCTACAGAATTATTTTCAGAATAAATTCCCATATTTTTAATAGTGGTAAGCGCATTACCCATCAACGACGCACTTCCTATATAAAAGTGACATCTATCAACAACCCAAAAGTTACTTAACAAACTTCCTACAGATTCATTGTTTAATACTCCTACATCTACTTTTATATATTTTATATGTGATGATTTTATTCGTTCATAATCTTTATGAGGACTATTCTCATCAACCAGTATATAAACAGGAATCTTAGCTGATATATCTATCAATCTATTCAGGATATCGATTCCTTCAGGATTACTTCCTAAGTTACAGCAAAATGTGACTATATATATCTCTTTTTTAGCTATATCAATTAACTTTTTGAAACATTCGTAAGTAGATAAGTTATTAGTGTTGATAGCTGTTAACGATTGGGGTATAGTTTCTACTATTTGATAATCAGGTTTAGGTAATCGCTTAAAACTGTTCCCCATCGTAGTATATGTATTTATTACTGAGAAATGTTATACATATTAACAATTGTAAAATTAATCAATTTATATATATGTATATAATATAATGCATATATGTATTGTATTACCAAATAATTGAACTAAAAACCCTCTATATGATGGACGATGTAAAATACAACAATACTACACAAGATGCATCGTAACTTAAAATACATTACTATTATTATAATTATCGTTATTTTATTCGAAAGTATACACGGAAAATCATGTGTAAAAAGAAACTCTATGTATCATAACAGAGAAAATTCTGTAGAAAACAAACAATCCGTTGACTTCAAAGCTGAAGCTATAACTAAGTACTTGGAAATAGCTGAAATTAAAGAAAAAAATAAATTTGTATCTGAATTTGACTGGTCAAATATATCTCACTCCGTAGAGTATAAATTTTTGAACAACTGTATAAAGAATACACATGGAGGAAAACAGTATAAATATAATTATGATTATAATTACGTAATAAGAATATTCATTCAAATGATGAAAGGATCTAGTTTCCTTGAAGCAAGAAAAGAAACAGCAGCATGCTTAATACAAAAATTTACTATGGTAAAGGATATACAAAAACACATTCGTAAAAATGGCAACAACTATAAGTTTACTATGCCGGGTATGGAATACGTTAAATATTATTTAAACAGTCCTTGTAATAATGTTACCATAGGTTCCGTAAATATAAATAACTTTACAATAGCTGGTGATACATCGACATCTGTAGAAAACTTAGATGTGACATTCGAAGGTATATCGATACAATATCCCTATATGGATTCAGACTCATTTCCAAAATGCATAACTAGTATTATTAATTTATGTAAGAAAGATTCTAATGTATTAGTAACTGTAATCAAGAAAACATTAGTAGGCCACTGTGAAAATACTAGCATATCTTTAATGGCCGATACTATGAACCCACCGGATGAATATTTAGAAGTTCTCAAAAAGTATTCACTGCAAGATGATGAAAATACTAGGTTATTTTATAACTGTATGTTACTAAATAGCTCAAATAAAGACTGTTTAAATTATATATCGTTAGAGGAGAGTACTAGTGATAAGTATTTAAAGACATTATCTCCGTACCTACATAAAAGTTCTTCTAGATCCAAACGTAGTATACAAAATGATACGTTAGAAGATGAAGATCTAGATTGTATGTACGAGAATTATGAACCTTACAGCGAAGGTACTGAATATAGTAAGTGTGTATCCGATAAAGAGGAAAAACGTAAACGCAAAAAGAGAGAGGCAACAAGTGTATCAGATAAAGAGGAAAACAGTAAACGCGAAAAGAGAGCGGCAACAGGTGTATCCGTTGAAGCAGATGATGAGTATACGTCTATAGCTAAACATCTTGGAGTTTCACAACAAGATATATTACCTAGCTCAGCGTCTCACATACAAGTAGGTATATACGGAGACGGTTCTGGAGTACTCGGAGATGGTGCGATAATTGATAGATTATCATTACGTGCTAGGCAGGTATTTTCACAATATATGCCTCATGTACCTATTGGTACTAGCCCTCAAAACATTATATCAGAGTTGGAGAAAGCTGTTAAAGTTTCGTCTTCGTCTAGAGATCCTGTTATGGCAGGGATACATAGTGTGGCTAGTAATAAGGTACGATCTGTAAAATCTGTTTTAAGAAATAATGACGTATCTTATTCGGATTTGTCAGATTCATTTAGTGAAACTAATATAGATGGATTTAATACAAGAATATTAGGAGGAAACAGTATTAACACTATTAACGATAAAAAAATAGTAGGAGGTAACATGTATAGTAGGATAAAAGAAACGATAAGTTCTTATAAATCTAAAGGAAGTAATGTCGTATTAACACGTTATAATCAGAGAGATAATAATTTGTTATTCAGTGTAGATTCTGGAACGTCTATTTTTAAACCAAGTAGATCAGTACATTTTCAGGAGTCATCTTCTAGAAGTGGATTTCGTAGTAGGTTATCCAGCTTAGACTCAGATTATAAACCTACTAAGCCAGATAATCTTAATAGACGGAGAAGTATGAGTGTAGGCGAACTAAATAATTGTGGAACGTACGGTAGTAATGCGGCATGTGCTTTATTAGGTAACGTACCAGAAAAGAAACATAAGGTAACAGGTTTTAATACGGTGATGGAAAAAATACGCAGTAGTAAAATAGCACAAAAAAAGATTGCTAACATTCCTATAACCTCTAGTAGTATTCTAACGAGAGCAGGAATAAAAAATACAGTATCGCAAGTTAGATTTTTAAATAATGAATATCCTAAACAAGATAATACCAGAGAAAGAAACACGTTAGGACACCAGAATAATAGAGAAGGTGTATTCTCACGTCAGAGTAGCGTTATGTCTAGAGGAGATACATTTTCAACATCTGAAAGGGTAGGTGACAGTATATACGCGAGAATATCCATGGGTGGAAGTTCTGGGTATCAAGGAGACGTTTCTAGATCAGATGTAGGATCTGTTTATCAGGCTTCTTTTCACGCTAAAAACCTCGAAGAAAGAAGTAAGCGAGTATATAGAGAAAAGATGGTTGAAACAGCTAAGAAGTTTGATAAGACTACATCTTTACTAACAGCCACTCAACTAATGGTACAGGGATTAATTAGTTCTAGAATGAGGGCGGAAGATCTAAAGAAGGCTGACTTAGGAGAATCGGAGATTGTATTTGAAGCTGTTAGCGCGTCTCTTAGTAGCGTAGGCAATGCTATGTTAGTAGCTGGCATGATTGCTTCTCCTAATGTGGCACTTGCTGGAATGGGACTATCCTTTATATCAGGATTATTGGACTTAGGTAAACACCTATACAATTTATTATCCGGTAAGCCTAAACCTGAGGATCCGTTAGTTAAGAAATTTAATCAATATAGCGAAATAGTTGCTGATTCTAACAAAATGGGAGTTAGAACGTGCCTAATGCCAGGATCTGATATGGTAATTTACTTATCCTATAGAAACGATAGCACTTTTAAGCCGTCTCTTGAGTCACTTAACATGTACTTCATAGACGTTTTAGATAGCGTAGTGTATTATCTTAATACTAGTAACGTAATAATGGACTATTCATTAACTATAGTCTGTCCTATCGGATATTTAAGATCTCCAGACATAGATGTTAATGCGTATGTTAATCTCAAGGAAACTAGAGAGGATGTGAGATTCTACCAAGTAACTCGTCTAGGAGCGATGTTGTCTAAATCTCCAACAGTGACTTTTACCTGTGGAAAAGATATAACTCTAACTCTTAAACCATTCGAGGTACCGTTATCCAGCATGCAGTTACTTAAGATGGCGACTCCTGGAGAGCCGGATGAAACAAAATCTATTCCATCGAACGTATGTGATTTGTTCCCTCTAAAGAATTTCTATTTACTTGTCAAAGGTTGCCCCTTTGATAGTTCAAAAATAGCTATAGCTTATACTACTTGTAGTGTATTACTAAGAATGTCTGTATGGGAGGAAGAAAAGAAAAGATGGATACTAGAAAATCCTTTTGATCAGAAAAGTAGATTTAAGCAGCTGTTTACCTTTTCAAAGTTCAATTTTAATGATACTATTATCAAACCTAACGAAACTCCAGGTCATGCAAAATTTTGCGCAGATAGGCAATCTAACCAATGTCATTGGTACGATGTAATGGTCTTGGACGATATAACTTCGTGTCAAACAAGATCAAGAAAAATATATGTAGAAATATATCTTTTTACCGGAAACAGAGGTTTTACTAGTTTTGTGTTAACTTGTCCTTCAGGGTCTACTCCTGTTGCTGTAGGTAAAAAGGATGGTATAATAGAACTACCATTTTCAGATTTATTCACTGTTAAAATGTTTGCATCTGTTAAGAAGAAGAGCATAGGTATATTCTGTATAAACGACTATGACACTAGATATAGATCAGATATGATTATATTGAGATTTGTAGAACCTAACTTCCCTAAAGATGCATTGTCGCTAAATACTTACGACGGTCAAAACAAAATATTCAACGGTTTAGTAGGTACTTCAATGCCGTATCGTTCTAGAACCTGTTCTAATTCATTAAGTAAGGAATGTACAAGTTTTCATCATCGTATAGACGTATGGAGTCCTAATTATGTTGTAGATATAGATGTAGGCGCAGAACTAATGATAACCGAAAAATATGATCCAGAATCCGCTACTTTAGAAAACATTGAAAAATCTAAAGATTTCTTTCCTCATAAGTTGAAGCTGGATTATTCTTTGTCTAAAATAGGTAGTGTGTATGATCAAGCAGATAGATTCTGGAGTGATGCTAAAAAGAAGTATAGGACGTTTAGTTCTATATTGATTGTATTGCTAGGTTGTGATATTAGGAAGAATATCATAAAATATAGTAATGATAGAATATCTGTTATGGCGTACCATCAGTATACGGGAGACAATTATGGCGATAGTAAAAAATATAAGTTTAATAGGTTAAGCGGTAGTAGCTGTTCAGCGGAGTTAGATCTTACAACTAAAATGGTTAGTATAAAATGCGATGAATTCTCTATAAACAGAAAATATCTAAAGGGATATGAAGGTTTATGCGCCGTAACCATAACATCGAAAGATCATTGTGGAACAAATTGGGATGATATAAAAACCTTCGGATATTCATCTAATTACGCTAACTCTGTAAGGAGATGCGATACACAACAAGAACAAGTTAACACAGTGTATCATCCTGATAATTACTGTGGTCGTGTAATATTATATCAGCATAGTCAGTATCATCATCCTAAGTACGAACCGTGTAGATCTTATATGCATATTTATTATACAGATACCTGGATAGAAAAGGAAGTACTGAACGAACCTCCATATGCGTTTAACTTTAAATACGATACGAATAAAAATGAGTACGTAGATGGTATGTTATCGTCTAAACTAAGAGATTTATATAAAGCTTATAAAGAGCTTTACGAATATACTGAGGGTACTTTGCCAAAATCTATAAACAGACTAGCAAACGCGTTAACGCCAGAAGGACGTCAAATAACTAATGTTGAAGTAGATAGTAACGTGTTAGAAATAGCATATTTAGCTGATATGGAGAAGATGGCTGAACTAGAAAATAAGATAAAAGACCTTTCTAAAGAAATTCTAGTTAATACGTTATCCGATGATGACTTGTATGAAATAATAAGTAAAGAACGCTATGATAGCTGCTGTCTTTTAGATTTTAGCCAGAATACCAGTACAAAGGTATATCCTATGAGTAACTACACTTGCGGTAATATATATGACTTCATCTACGAAGATGTAGGTGATAATTACACTACCAATACTATGGTATTAATAAATGACACGTATATGAACTATGATATGTTTAATATTTCAGGAGCTAGAGTAGTTACTTGTTTCGACGCTAGTATAATACCTTTGACTATTAACTCTTCTAAAAATGAGGTGCAGAATTTACTGTTACTACATTCTGTAGAACGTGGATTAGATAGTTTAATGATGGAGTTAGATTATAATATCAGTAGTATATTACTAGACAATAACATAACTTACGTAGAGTAAAAAAAGTAGTGTAATACAGTTGTAGTGTAATACAGTTGTAGTGTAGCTGTAGTGTTGTTTTTATTAGTTATTAGTTAGCTAATTTACGCATCTCAACCCTGTAATTGTTGTCTCTATATACTATTTTATTGTTTATGTCTGAACAGCTTTTAGACAATCTATTGATCCCTTTTCTGTCGAGATCGTATAGACCTGTAAAGCTTTTCTGATCATATAGATCTATGTTTATTATCTCTTCTTTTTTTAAGTCAGATATAACCATATATCCTCTGCTTAGATCTAATTCAGACACATACATACTAGGTATTCTTTTCTTGATTTTGGATTTTTCCATTCCGAAGAATTTCCTTATCCTCTTAATTATAGTCATAGCGTGTATAATAAATATTTATAACTATATATAATTTATAAATAATGTCAGTCAACTGAAATAGGTTCTATTTTTTTTCATTTTTTTTTAGATATACCTGTTTCCTATATTCATAAGTTATAAAAATATATTTCTATAATATTATTAAATATCACATTAAATAATATTTTTAAATTAGTTGTCTTATATATCGAGATATAAGAAATATAATATATTATGTTTTATATGTTATATGTCTAACTTTTATTTACCTTAAACGACTGTCTCCAATAATCTTTTATACGTAGTCCTATTACGATATAATATCTAGGGTTTGTCGTAGGGATGAATATATCTATGTTTAGACTATTATGTTCTTTCTTTTTCGTAAAACAGTAACTACATGTTTTTTTCTTATTATTGGCCTCATTTATACATTTAAATATAAATTGAGGCATAAGATACTGATATTGTAATTGTTTATAGTAGAATGGCGAGTATAATATCTC
This sequence comes from Spinus spinescens, assembly GCA_034640395.1. NCBI lineage: Eukaryota > Metazoa > Chordata > Aves > Passeriformes > Fringillidae > Spinus > Spinus spinescens. Next base: position 148,714 of record JAUYUU010000319.1, on the reverse strand, counting down.
TACCAAACTGAACTTTAATCTGTCCATTGAAACACATTGTTCAGTGTTAAAGCATATAGGCATATTATATACTTCAGATATTTTAACAAAACATCTGTTTCCTAGTATACAATTTTCTTTCTCGTTAATAATAACATTATCCATATCGCTAAATGGATGCATAGATAATAACTGGTCTAGCCTAGACACATCCATTTTTGTTATTTAATATAATTAATTAACTAATTATATAGAAACGTAATTTATTAATTATTGTAGAAATATTATTATATTTTAGCCGTTATTATATCAATTTTTTTTTACGTTTTCTATCTCTAATAAAAAGTCGTTTTCGTTAGATACTATTTTATAATCATCACAAAAGATAAAAATTTTGTTTTTTAGATAGATTAGCTTGTCAATTATTATAATTTCTACTCCAGATATTTGTAATTTTATTACATCGTTAAACTCTATTTTATATTTTGTATCCATTAATTGTCCTTCCGCGTCACATTCTATATCTATTTTTAGAGATACATTATCTCTGATAAACATCATACTTATACAATTTCCATCGCATAATATTTTTACTTTCTTTTTATATATGAACTCGTGTAATTTATTGTAAAGTCCAAATATATTATCATAGTAATTTATGTTAAATGTATATTTCTTGGTAGAATCAGAACTAATTATCTTATAGAGTAATTCTGTTATATTACTGGTATTATTATATTTTGTCGATACTAACATTAAATTTTTATAATTATTTTTATAGTTATTTCTTACTATATCTAATACTTGTTTTTCGAAAGAAGTTTTGTTATCTTTAAAGCCAATCGTTTCATCATCGTCTTCTAATCCTGGAACTAATATTTCTTCTTCATAATCATTATCTTTAAGTGATTGGTATTTGTAATTTCTAAACATTTATAAGATATTTTATTTTTATAACTAACTTATGTGTTTTTTATAATACGTAGGTAACAAATATATATACTATAAATGGAAGAAAGTGCTGGAACACCTCATCACGATCCTAGATACTTTGTTAGTCCTTTTATTCTAAATACAGACGATGGAAGATATTTAGTTCTTAAAGCTATTAAGTTATGCAATGTTAAGACTCTAGATTGTATGAGGAAAGAAAGCAGTTGTGTTTTGAAAGTAGAGAAACCTAAATCTCCTTGTCCTATTGTTGCTCCAGACTCTGGTCCACAATGCATTATACAAACAACTCAACAGCCAAATCAGCAACCAAATCAACAACGTCAACAAACACAATTACGGTTTATTAATACAGGCCCTTTATCTAATATATTCTCTAACACTACTGATAGAGCTGCTAGAATGATGAATCAGTGAAATACTACATCTTTTTCAATATCTATTATTGTATGCTTACCACGTTTTTTGTCCCTAGGTATAATTTCATAAACGGGAACTTTTTCAACTATCATTAATGATCTTATGAGATCTCCTAATAGGTCATCGTAAAACTTTTTAGTAATAACATGATATAATAATGCATGACTAGTCAATGCATTAATAGTTATAGGATGTAACTCGTCTTTTGATCTAAGCAAAGTAGTATTCGAGAAATATGTATACATAGTTTTATTAAGTATCATATACTCAGAATTTGTTACAGCTTCTAGATCTATATAATCATCAGTCTTCGGCGTTTTACGGATTAATTTTTTAAGTTCATCTTCATCCAGAAAGAAATAACATTTAATATAATTGAGATTGTATTTCTTAAAGTCTAGGATTATCTTCCTATTCTGAATGTCAATCTTATACTTTACATCTAGTATGCTTTCGCTATCTAAAAGTATAGAATATCTATATCGTGTATACTCCAACAACGTGCCCAATCTTATACTAAGTTTATCAAATTTAGTATGAATATCTTCTAACCTATCTATTTGCGAAAACATTTTAATAGTATTTAACAATTGAATGCAAGGGTCTACTATGTACATGTTGTCTATCATTATTTTTGGAATCTTATCCATAGTGGACTGTTTTATATTGAAACTATCCATTACATGATTCAAGTTTTCATCATGTATAACCACGTAATTCTTTAAAAATGGAACCTTTAGTAGCACAACACATCTACCTGTTATAAATCTAATAAGAAAAGCGATATTAATTAAAAAGATCCTAGCGTTTGTCTGAAGAATATCTATATCACCGTATTCTATCTTTTTATTAAGAAGATGCAAAGAATAAGATCCATAACATATACAGCTATTACTATGCCTGCGAAGATACTCTTCCATAATTTTATTCACATGTAAAACTAAATCAGACACCTTATGTCTACCTTTTACTTCTTCACTAGGTTTTACTACGTTATAAGAATCAAGAATATTATCCGCTATCTTTTCCATAAAAGAATAATCTAAACGTATATTAGAAGGATAGTATTCTAGTGCTTTAGTAGTCAAAACTCCCAAAGTCTTAGTAAAGCTAGACACTAATAACTTTTGTAATTCAACTATAGCTAAAAGGTTTCCTAGTCTTCTAGCTCTTCGTTGTTTAGTAAAATACTCGTCTATTCTTTCTTGTATTTCTTCATCTGATACATTAAGATCTTTAAAAAAAGTATACTTATTTTTTTTTATAAGAAAAAAGAAAGTATCTTTATTAAAGTTAATTATTTTACTTAGTTTTAATGTTTGTTTTTTAAGTACTTCGTATTCTTTGGGTACTGGATTCCTACCTAAGTATTCTCTTATTACAGAGGTTATCTGATTTCTTCTATCCATTATTAGATACAAATACACATATACGTTTACACAAATCTAGTAAGTTTACTGGTTTGACTAATGATAAATTACGTTTACCCTCTGGTAAATTACTTATAATTATAATTTCTTTTACTACGTCTTGTAATTCTAGGTTAAAAGCAGTATCTATGCCTATGCCTTTAAGAAAAGAATTAATAATATTTGAAATAAAATAATATATGTTTTCTCGTTCTGTATAAATTACAGAACCTACTAAGATATACAGTAATATACAAGAATATATACAAGAATATAGTAACGTTTTTTTGTCAGGCAGATAACTAGTAGTATATTTCTTTGAAAAGAATATAGGTAAATCTTTATACCTAACAAATGATTTAAAGTCAATATTATCTATAGACCACGATAAAATATAATCTGGTCCGTTATACTGAAAGTAATCCAATAATTTTGATGAGTATAAAGAAGGTAACCAACTACCAAAATGATAATCGTTAAACGATATAAAACCGTGTCTAAATAATCTACCAATATCTCCTATCTGATCTATTAACCTAACTGTATTATTTCTTGCTCCAGGTGATATAGATGTTTCTCTATACGTATTAAAACAGAGATAGTAAAGATTTTTTTTACGATGGTAACATAAATTTTCTACTTTTACTGATTTTAACACGTTGTATTTTAGAAGCTGAGAAGCTATTTTAAAATTATAACTCTTATTAGATATAAAAGGTATAGTATTATTAAATTCTTTCAAATCAGCTATTTTTTTAACAGGTATGTTAAATACTCTTGGTAACTCTATTATATCAAAATTAACAGAAAAATTAATATAGTTATCTTTAATACTAAGAAACGAGTAAGCTTTTTTTATATTTTCTAACGCTATTCTAGTAGATTCTTCACTCAGAGGATACTCAAAAAGTAATTTACGCATCATGGTTGGATCTAAAAAATAAAAAGAAATATATAATTTTAGTAATTCTGTATTCTTATTAAACCAATCTGTAGTAAACACATAGTCGTTAAAAGGATTAACTCTATTTTTTATCATAGATTCGACGTCTAAAGCATTTAAAAAGTCTACGACATCTTCGTAATCTCTAAGATAACACATAACCATCAAACATTCAGAAAAGAAATCAGGTTTTAAATTCCTTATTTTAGGTTTCTTATCAGTTACGTGTCTTATTATATTCATATAAAGGTTTTCGCTAAGCATATCGTCTGGAACTCTATCTATTATAGATGCTAAAAGTGAATAATTTGAGTTATTTATGAGTAATTTTGCTATAGATCTTATAGACTTAGAATACTTATCTATATACTTACAAATTATAGCTAGAGAATCATCCTTTAATCCGTATTCAGATACAATGTCTCTTTCTGCGAAAAAGATATTATAATAGATACCCAGTTTTGTATGATCTAAAAAATAATTTTTTACATAATATCCTAATACATCTATATTTTGCCCCTTGCATATTTTTCTCATAACAGCATCTTTGACTTCTTCAGAGTCCAGTATTTTATCATTACATTCTAGTATCAAGTATAGCGTATCCTCATCACTATCCGCGCTCTCTAAAGAGTCTACAAAAAAACAGATATCGTCTTCTTTCACAAAAGTTATACCTTTATTAATAGGAAGTATACGGTGTTTATAATACATTTCTTTCAAGATTCTAATAGATAATACACGTTTTTTATACACCAATTTCATAAAGTTAGGAAATTCTATCATCTTATCCATAAGTTCTTTATCAGAAATGTCCTCTATAAGTATATTTTCATTATCTGTTTCATGTATTCCTATGATATCTTTACACTTATTGATAATACTGTAATTATTAGATTTCAAAATCTCATACTTATAATATAATATAATGTTTTTATATTTAGATAAGTCATCGAATAAATCTATAACTAAGAAGAGATCTTGTAATTGTATGTATTTAGGATTAAACAAGTAAATTTTATCTACACAACTAGCTGATATAGCGGGATAGAGTTTTTTAGGTAAACATTGTGGATAGAAATCTAATTTTATTAAGTCTATAATATCTATTATAGGGAGTTCCATAAACGATCTTTGTAATTGAGAGTTTTTATAATCACCAGGAACATAACTATTGTCTTCATAGATATCTATTAACTTGTTAATGTTAAACATATTTAATTTATATTATATGTATAGATTTATACTAATTAAACTTAAACCTAGGCGGTGCAAAATTCTTACCACAATCTTTACATACTACCCTAACGGTAGGTTCTTCGTCCGACGCCCTTGTTTGTAAAATCATAGGAGTAGTGTTGGTAGACTTACAAGCTACGCACTTTATGTTCGATTTCTCGCTAAGCACGTTAAAGTACTTGCTATAATCGTAGTCAACCACTTTTTCGATATCGTATTCTACTTTAGCGTGGACGCACTTTATTCCAAAAAGAAGATATCTAAGGGTTTCTTTATCAATACCGTTTGTAGATCTGATTAAATCACATAATTCTTTATATTTCTCATTAGTAGGTATTAAGGGTTTATTTCTATAAGACAATTTGTACTTATTATCTTTAGAATATTCTATTCCTATATCGTGTTCAGTCTTAAATTTTGTTTCTTCTATATTTACTTTAGTATTTACTATATTTCTCAGATAGTAGATATTGGCATTTTTTACTGCCCATTTCAATAGATTTTCTGCTTCAATATCAGAATCAATATATTTCTTGATAATAGCTATCATATCCATCTTCTTTGTTATATAATTATATATTTTAATAGTAAATATAAGTGAATAATTATACCAAATTTTTAGGCACTGATACGCTTCCCCCACAATGGCAATGGCTTTAAAAATACCTTGGATCGGTTATTTATCTCTGTACATTTTAATTTATGTTTCTAACGGATATGACACCTGTTGGAGAAAAAGTGGCTTGTACCACGATGTTGGAATGGTTATTCAAGATGATGTAGTAGATAAAAAATCGTCTCTGGCTTTCAAGTATCTGACTATAGCTGAAAAAAGGGAACAATCTCGTCTACTTCACAACTTTAATTGGACAGAAATAAAAGAATCTGTTAAAGATGAGTTTAATAGATCTTGCAACTTAGGAAATGACAGCTATCTTTACAATTATACGCTAGTTTTTGAAACTTCACTAAATGGAGAATTAGAACCAGTTGATGTTACTACAATTTCACCGACTGAAGAAACATCAACGATGAATACTACTGAAATTTCACCAACTACCGAAACAACTACTACTGCTTTAACTACCACTGGTTATGCTCAATCAACACTTGCACAATATAATAATTCGTATAATTATACAGAAGAACTTATAAAATTCCTGTCAGCAGTACTTGGAGTTAACGAGTCTAGTGTTTCTAATTACATCCTGGAAAATATAGGAAACAGTTCTATTAACGTATCAGGAGCTAATGAATCATCTATTGAAATGCACGATAATGGTACCTTTGAAGGCAACATCCAATTTCCACATCATGGAAAATGCGACAATGTATTTCCAGAAAGAGTAAAGTTTTCTATCGTTAACACAAGTACAGGATTTAAAGTAAGAGTAAGTCTAGAAGGTTTAAGTATCTCTGAGGGTAATTTCAGTAGTTCTTCTGATACATTAATGTGTATAAAAGAGAATATGGGAAATAGAAGTTATAAAGTTCATGTAAAAAGTAGCTGCGAACACTGTTCTATGAAGTTTATGGCTAGAGTAACAAGTGTACCTGAAAGCTTCAATGATACAATGAAGGAAATAGGGATTGTTGAATCTAATTCGACAAATAGTTTCTATCTATGTAGTATATCTGGAGAATCTGAATGTTCAGAATTTATATCCTTTGATGCCATAACGGTCAACAAAACTATACATACCATACTAAAAACAGTAGATAGTTATAATCATTCAAGATCTAGAAGAAGTGTAGACTTTAAAACAACAAGTTTCACTTCAGAAGAAGTAGACTGCATGTACACATCTTATCCGGAGCCTGCTGACTGTTCATCCGTCAATATCAGAAAGAGACGATCAGATAGAAACCCTAAAAAAGATTCTGATAACGATTTCATGTCACAAGCTAGGAAACAACTAGGAAATAAACCGGTAATTCCACCTAGAGTTACTCATTTACAAACTGGAATACACAAGAAAAGCGAATCAGGGGTATCTGGTGACGGTGCTATCTATAGTGAGGTAAAGAAAAATGTGAAAACAATGATACGACAAATGGCTCCCGTTGTGCCTTCTTCCGGAAAACCTGAAGATCTGTATGCTACGGTTACTAAACAACCCAAACTACCACCTAAGGTCAAATCAAATGTATTTACCGAAGCTATTAGGTCTACCATAGAACAAAAACAATCATCCGTGTCTGAAGTTCTTTACGCTGAATTAGAATTTAGTTCTAAAAGGCCTCCTGTGAAAGATAGATATCAGAGTACTATCTATTCTAGTATTGACTTTTCTAGAAGGACTTCTGTTAGTAGCATTGATTCAGAACCTGATTTTGTAGACATAACAGAAGTAAGGAAACAGTTAGAACAGATGAGACTTGGTGATCAAAGTTCTCGAGGTGTTAGAAGAACGAGCAGTACAACTAGTGAGAGTGATTTTGAAAGTATGGAAGAAACAGCAGTGTTAATAGAAAAACTGAGGCAAGAAAAGTTTAGACAAGGAAATCCAAACATTCCAAAAAGAAGAGTGAGTAGTACTAGTAGTGAAAGCGATTTTGAAGACATGGGTCAAGTTATTGCTGATTACAGAAGACTCAAAGAACAATCAATTATGAGAAAGGGTATTAGTCCTATAGATCCAGCTGGTAATAAAATCGCTAAATCGTTAGAAGGTAAAGCTAAAATACAAGGTATTGATATAGTAAAGAAACCATCTCCTCCCAATAAGCCTGTAATGATCAAAAATGTAGATACAGGTAGTGTGATAACTACACCGTTGACGAGAAAGGGTGCTGTAAGAAGACCAAAACATCATCAATCTCCTACGGTTACTCCTCCTCAGTTGGATGATGAGATATACTTTTCCCCGGCTAGAACTCCTCGATTAGATAACGAAATCTATATGGAAGGTCCCACTAACGGAAAATCTAAGCATATGTCTCCCGCTAATAGACCTTTACCACCTATACCTCCACGTCAGACATCTAGAGACTATCTTCCTGTACCACCGTCTAGAGGAAGTGGTAGATCTCTATCTCCAGTTCAGGAAGAACCAAACCCTAGTAGCGGAGCTATTCCTAAAGCTATTCATAGAAGATGTAGAAGGAGTATGGATGGTGTGGTTTGTGGTATGTTACAACGTAAACCTGTTGAGAGTACTTACGCGCTAGCTTCTGCACCGAATTCACCATACTCATTAGCTGGACATACAAATGATAGAGTATACGAAGAAATATCAGGAATACCAGCAGAAAATGTTAAAGTAGTTGATAAGAAAGCGTTGACAAGGGGTAACAGCAAATTTGGAAAAGTAAAAAGTTATAAAGGAACAATGAAGCAAATATCATCATCTTTTGATAAGTCTATGGTATTCGGTGGTGCGATGTTACTGGCGGGACAACAAGCTATACAGCAACAATCTAGACAAAGCGTATTACAAAGGAAGGATCAAATGTCTGAAGGAGAAAAGGTATTAGAAGCAGTGACTATGAGTCTATCTACCTTAGGAACTACTTTGAGTTCTGCAGGTATGGCAGCCGGACCTAAAGTAATGGCTGCTGGAATGGCTATCTCCGCTATATCGGGTATCATAGATGCTGCAAAAGATATATACAAAATGTTTACTAATGAGGAAAAGCCTGTAGATCCAGTGATAAAACTTTTCAACACGTATTCTGGACATATTAACGACAGAAGCGCGGCCGGTATCAGAAAGTGTATGGTTCCTGGAGAGGAAATGATGGTGTATATATCGTATAGTAATGATAGTAAGACTTTCAAACCTGATATGGAGAAAACTGCATTATATTTTCTAGATGTCATAGATTCCCAAGTTCTCTATATGAACACGTCTAATATTATTCTGGATTACAGTTTACGAGTAGCTTGTCCTATAGGAGTGCTAAGATCACTAGATACAGATATTACAGCTTATACGACTATGTATGCAGAAGATAACGGTGTTAGAAAGTACGTGTTTACAAGGTTAGGTGTTTTATTATCAAGAACACCGGTAGTAAGGCTGACCTGTGGAAGAGATGCTACTCTAACAATTAGACCTTATGAAGTTCCTATAAGTAGTATGCAACTCCTCAAAATGGCTACTCCTGGAGAACCAAAAAGTACAATGTCTATTCCTTCTGACGTATGTGATAAATATCCTCTCAAGAAATTCTATCTCTTAGCAGAAGGCTGTCCTTATGATACTTCTCAAAATTTCATCGTTCATACTACTTGTAACATTATGTTGAGAATGTCTACTTGGGATCCGGTTAGAAACAGGTGGGTATTACAGAATCCTTTCAAACAAGAGGGTGATTACAAACAGTTATTCACATTTTCAAAGTATGATTTCAATGATACCATTATCGATCCTAACAATATTCGTGGTCACGCTAGCTTTTGTGCGAATAGACAGTCTAGTGAATGCTATTGGACTGAATCTATGATACTGGAAGATGTTACTTCTTGTAAAAGCAGAACAAGAAAACTATACGTTAAAATCAGAGTATTTGGAGATAGAGGATTTAACAGTTTTGTTCTCACATGTCCTAGCGGGTCAACGCCAGTATACATAGGTGATAATAGTAGTATAATAGAACTACCAGTGGGTGATTACGGGACCTCTAAATTATTTGCATCAACCGTAGATGGTAAAAGAATAGGTGTATTCTGTATGCATAACTACGATAGCCGTTATAAATCTGATATTATAGTTCTAATGTTTGATAAATATAGTTACGATTTTGGTCTAAAACAGGATGATTTTGCTAGCAGGCGGACGTTCTTTAACACTATGTCCTTCGCAATGCCTTATAGATCTAGAATGTGTGATAATAGGAGAAAGGGATGTAATATAGGAAACGTCGATTTTGGTAATCCTAATGTAGAAATAGAAATGCATAATAGTCCAAAAAAGATTATGTTGAAAGAAACTTATGACACTAATAGTATTGATCCTCAAGTAGCTGATAAATCTAAAAAGTACTTTCCAGGTTCTATAGAATTAAATATTCAGGTACCCAATCTTGGAAATGCATACAGAAGACCAGACAAGTTTTGGGAAGATGCTAGTAAAATGAAGCGTACTTATAGTAGTATGTTAGTTAATATAGTTCCTTGTACTCCTAGAAGTAAGAACATATTTATGGGTAATCCTATATCAACATTGGGTTATTTTCAGTCAAAAACTGGGTACTATGGAGACGGATCTTATTATTACTTTACAAGGACTAACGTCAATAAATACAATGCTGACTGTTCAGCTGTGCTAAATTTAAAAAGTAGAGTCATGACAGTTAAATGTAACCCCTTTAGCATTCCAAGAAATATTACTAGTCATGAAGGATTATGTTTTGTAATGGTTACATCTAGAGATCACTGTGCTACTGAAAGGGAAGACTTAAAAACAAGCGGATATAGAAGTTCGGATGTTAATACTGGTAGGGTTTGTCACTATGATCCAATTGAAAAGACATTATTACTAGATCACTACTGTTCTTTCTCTGGAGATTGGTACAATTACTATCCGGATTATGATGATTGTAAATCATATATCTTCATAGAATATAATGATGTATGGGCAGAGTCAGAAGTTCTTCAACAACCTCCTTACACTTTTGAGTTTAAGTATGACAAGAATAACGAGTACGTAAATAAGGAATTGAGTGATCGTATGAACGAACTCTATGATGAATACAAAAAGCTAATTGAATACACGGACGGATCTTTACCAAATTCTATTAATAGATTAGCAAAAGCCTTGACTAAAGAAGGTAGAGAAATCACCAGCGTTAATGTCGATGGAAATATTCTTGAATTAGCTTATCAGGCTGATAAAGAGAAGATAGCAGAGATTCAGGATAAAATATCGGAGATAACAAAAGAAATATTTGCTAACACCTTATCAGAAGATGATCTGATAGAAATCATGGAATCTGCTGAAAATGATAGATGTTGTATCATCGATGTACATAACAACAGAACTGAAAAGTATTACCCACTAGATAATTATATGTGTGGAGAAGTAAGTGATTATGTGTATATGGATGAAGAGGATAGAAAATATGTGTTGGTTAATAATACGTACATACCGTATGATTACCTCAACCAATCAGAAGCTGTAGTCTCTACATGTTACAATGCTAGTATCATTCCGTTGCATACAAAGGAAGCGAGAAAAATGGCAGAAGATGCGATAATATCTAGTGCTGTGGCAGAAGCTCTAAACGAGATATTTGATGAAATGGACGTTAATATTAGCTTGGCATTGATAAATGAGGAAGAAAATTACTTATCATCACAGAAAAGCGGAATGAATTTAGTAGGATACGCAGTAACAATCGTATCGTTGATAATTGTTATCTTGATTATTACGTTATTTGGGTATATGTGGTTCAGTAGATCTAAAAAGTATAACGTGATTAAGACAAGATACGTAAGTGATACTTCTTTAGAGTTAGACACAGGTTCGTACGCTAGTTTGTCAAAAGACTAACAAAAATTATTGATATTTTAGTATTCTGAAATGCATTTAATTAGTCATAATGGTTAATGATAATTAGTATTATTTTAGTGGTTATACATTTCATTTATTATATAGTTAATAGATATAGTGATTAAAAACACTTTTATAACTAGTATTAATAGTATATAAAACCCAAATTATTAACTAACAAATCACTTTTTATATTTTTTCAGCTAATCAAAAATGAACTAAAAAGACTTACGGGTTACTAGTAACATGTTATTATTCCTACTAACACAACAGGGATAACATGCAATTTTTAATAGTATTAACTGTAGGTATATATATTGTGTACGCGTATAATAACGAAGTATACGATGATGATGATGATGATGAAAAATGTATACGGAAATATGCTAAATACCACAGTCTTTCAAAGGCTACAAAGTCTAAAGAGCTATCAGATCATAAAGCTTCTGGTGTCGTTAGGTATCTGAGCATAGCAAAAAAGAAAGAAGAACACCGTTTTATGAATTGTTTTAATTGGACGAGTATACGACATCAAGTAAAAAACGATTTTTTAAAAGACTGTACAGGTCTTGGTAAGGATAATTATAGATATAACTATACTTATCATCTAAACGTATCTGTATACTCTCCTTCACCTAAACGCGGAGATAGTACAAGTGCTAGAAGAAAAGTGTCGTCGTGCATAACTGCCAGTGTTTTATCACTTTCAAAAGAAGATGTACAACATCGTATATGTAAAGAAGGTTCAAATGGTATGTTACAATGTTCACTTCCAGAGGTATCCTCTGTTACTTATACAGGTAAAAAGTGTAATAACGTAACTGCAGATAAAGTAATAGTAAGAAACTATACTGTTTTTAAAGATAATAGTAACAGTGCACATACCGATATTCTTATTACTTTTGAATACCTATCATCGAGCTATCCATACAAAGATTCAAATTCGTTCGGAGCATGTTTAAGTGAAATGATTGATACGTGTGAGAAATATAACGACCAGTCAAGAAGCGTAAAAGTAACAAAACAGGTAATTAGTCACTGTGACAACTGTAAAATAACACTTATGGCGGATGTAACAGAAATTCCAGAAGAGTTTACAAAATCATTAAGAGAGTGTGGAGGCTTAACAGATGACAAGTTTACTGAATTATTTTACCGATGTGAAGTTAGTGGAGGTACGGACTGTATTAATTATATTTCTCTTAAAGATAAGATGAAATCTAGTTCTATAAAAGTATTGGATAGTTATCTTGGAAAACATGTAAAAAAGAAAGTTAGACCCAGGAGAGATGTTGACGAAGATAATATAGATGACAGTGATTTGACTTGCATGTATCAAAGTTATGACCAGGAAACCGGTGAATATGAAACATGTGATAGTACAGGTACAAATACAAATACAAATACGTCACGTAATAATAAACGGAAAAGTAAAAAATCTAGGAGACATAAAAGGTCTGTTGATAAAAAGGATACATTAACTCATAGATTGAAAAATCACTTAGGTGTACAAGAAGTTATACCAAGTGATTCATATCATTTACAAGTAGGATTATACGATAAGTATGATAAAGTTATTGGAGATGGAAAAATAATTTCGTTATTAAAAGATTCTGTTAAGAAAGCTTTCGCTACGCAAATGCCTAACGTACCATCAGATACAAAACCAAAAGATTTATTATCTATTATAAGAAAATATTTATCGCATAAACATCATAATAGTGTGTTATTTTCAGAAGTATCATCGATAGTATATCAGAAAATAACTTCTATTAAGGAAACACTATTGAATAGTAACGATAATAATCTTGCGTCAGTAGAGGATGTAAAAAATATAGAGAGACGTATAAATCACCTTGGTATTAAAAAAGGATCAAGTTATAAACAAGAATCTCTTTTAAAGGATTATAAAAAGAGTATAGATTCTTATAAACAAGCTGGTGGTGAAAAAATATATGTTTCTTCTAATCACAAAAACTCTGTTTTAGGGGTAGATGTTGGGAGTACTATTTCTATACCTTATACTGGTATAAATTCAGGAAGTACATTACCATATACTAACAGAAAAGCACCAATACTAAGTAGTAAGGACAGGAATACGGTACAGTCACATAGAAGATGTAGAAGAGGTATTACGAGTGCTATGTGTGGACTTTTGATGCTCACGCCTCACAATAATAGAGCTCGTAATCACGTAATTAGGGTAAGCGACAGTTCTTCTACAGATAGTTTAATGAACATACCTAGTGGTGGTTCATCAGTAAGCGGAGATACTGTACCGTTAGGCTCCGTGTCATCTGTATCTTTAGCAATATCTGCTAACGAATATGAATTAGATTCAGGTAGCGGAAGACGAGCTGGTGATTCCAGTTCATTGCGTACATATACTAGCGGTAGTAACGGTGGTAGTAGAAGAGGAGTAGGAGGTAGTGGTGGTTCTGGAAGAGGAAGTCCAGACTCTAGTATAACTTATATTACTCCATTATCAAATAATGACAGAGATAGTCATACTAGTGAATACGGATCTACAATGAGTAGAATATCTAAAACATTCGATAAAGTATTTGCTCTCAGTATAGCTGCTCAACTTATTACACAAGGTTTAATGGAAAGAAATTTAAGATCTAGAGTGGAATACGGTAATGATATAGACGAAACTAGTGCTATATTTGATGTAGTAAGCACGTCTATGAGTACAATAGGTGGTGTAGTAGCTGCTTCTGGTGTTATGACATCTCCTAATTTAGCATTCGCTGGAATGGGAATATCTTCAATAGCTGGATTATTAGATGCCGGAAGAGATATCTATTATATATTATCGGGTAAACCTAGATTTGCTGATCCCGTCATTAAAACGTTTAACACATATAGAGATTATATGACTGACACTTCAAAAACAGGAGTAAGAAAATGTATGATGCCAGGTACTGAAACTGTAGTATATATGGCTTATAGGAACGATTCTTCAGTCGTTCCGTCGCTAGAAAAACTATCTTTATATTTTGTTGATACTATAGATAGTGTACTTATGTATCTAAACACTAGCAACATCGTGTTAGATTTTTCACTAACTGTAGCGTGTCCTTTTGGTTATCTCAGATCTATAGACTTAGATATCACATCTTATACAGTACTTAAGTTTACTACAGAAGAGGGAGTAAGATTTTATAAGTTTACTAGACTAGGTGCTATGCTTTCTACTTTTCCAGTTGTTAGATTAACTTGCGGAAAAGACATAACTCTAACTCTTAAACCATTCGAGGTAAAGTTATCTAACATGCAATTGTTGAAGATGTCTACACCAGGAGAACCTGAAGAAACCAAAAACATGCCTTCTAACGTATGTGATATATTTCCTATGAAAAGATTCTATCTGACAGTAGGTGATTGTCCTTTCGACAGTTCTATGGTATCGGTAGTTCATACTACTTGTAGCGTCTTACTGCGAATGGCTACTTGGGAGCCTGCAAAGAATCGGTGGGTATTAGAAAATCCTTTTGATCAAGGAAGTAGATTCAGGCAATTATTCACGTTTCAGAAGTTTGATTTTAATAATACCATTATAAAACCTAACGAAATACCAGGACATTCTAAGTTTTGTGCCAGTAGACACGCTACTGAATGCTACTGGACGGATGTAATGATACTAGACGATACATCGTCCTGTGCATCAAGATCTAGAACCATATATTTAGAGTTATATACTTTCGGATACGGAAGAGGCTTTACCAGTTTTGTGTTAACCTGTCCTAGCGGTTCTACTCCGGTAGCTGTTGGGGATAAAGACGGAGTAATAGAACTACCTTTATCAGACTTTTACACAGTAAAGATGTTTGCATCCACCAAACAAAAGAAAATAGGGGTATTTTGTGTAGATAACTATGACAGTAACTTCAAATCAGATTTCATAAATATTAATTTTGTTGAACAAAAGATCAAGGAAGATGTAATATATTTAGATGAGTTTACTGGTAAAGAAAGAATCTTCGAAGATATTGCCAAATACGGTGAAATGCCGTGGAGATCTAAAAGATGTGTTACTTGGCAATATAAGAGACCGTGTATAAGTTACCATGGGAAAATAGACGTATGGACGGAAGACTTTATATTAGAGACAGACGTAGGTCCAGAATTAATGATAACAGAGAAATATGATCCGTCGACCGTCAGTATTCAGAATATAGAGAAATCAAAAACTCTTTTTCCGTACGAGCTAAATGTTGAGTTTTACGCTGGAAACTTGGGAAATGCTTATGAGAATCCTGGAAAGTTTTGGGATGATGCTAGTAAGAAATATAGAACTTATAGCTCCATAGTATTACTGTTAATACCGTGTACCATGAGAGCTAACATGATGATGTATAACATAAGTAATATTATTTCGGTAATGGGTTATCATCAGTCTCTAACGTACAATTACGGCGATGGTAACAAGTATATTTTTGACAGAATAACTGGAAAAAATTGTGCAGCGACGTTAGATATTAAGTCAAAAATGATATCCGTTAGATGCGAAGCATTTTCCATACCCAGAAGTATAGATAACGAGGGTATGTGTTTCATTACGGCCACTTCTAGAGATCACTGTGCGGCTGAAACAGACGATATAAAATCTAGCGGTTATTCTAAAGAACAAGCCGTTAAGACGCGATATTGTGATACATATACTTCACCAGCTGTGTGGGAGGATGCAGGACACTATTGTGGATACTTTAGTTCTCTTAGACACGTAGGTTACGTGTATCCTAAGTACGAAGCTTGTAGATCTTATATCCATATACACTACAGAGACGTATGGATAGAAAATGAAGTTTTAATGAAACCGCCATACGCCTTCGAGTTTAAATACAGTAAAAGTAACGAGTATATAAATCCAAAATTATCAGATTCGTTGAAAAAATTATATGAAGAATACAAGATGATATCGGAATATACTAACAGTTCGTTGACTAACTCTATAAACAGACTTTCTAGCAGCCTTACTTCCCATGGAAGAGATATAACAGATGTTATTGTAGACGCAGGAGTTTTAGAAACTTCTTACGAAGCGAGTGTAGAAATGTTAAAAGATTTAGAATCTAAAATTACGGATACAGCACATTCTATTTTGATGCATTCATTATCCGGAAAAGATGTAGACGATATATATAATAAAGAAGAACTATGTTGTCTTATAGACTTTAAAAAGGATACAGTGACAGAACTATGCTCGCGTAATTATTCTTGTGGTACTATTGACGATTATCTTTATGATGATTTTATCGAGTATAATGATTATAAAGACGACGAAGATAGAGTTCTAATACTAGTTAATGGAACCTTTGAAGATTACAATTTCTTAAAAAGTGTAGGTGATCCAGTAATAACTTGTATAGACCCTGTAGTAATACCGTTACATAATAAAGATACAAAGTCTGAAGTGGAAGAAGCTATAGTGATGCGTGCGTTTAAAGAGGGATTAGAAGAGTTAATGCACGAACTTGATTTCAATATTAGTAGTATCGTGTTAAAAAATAACATTTCTAATATTAATATGTAGTGTTAGATATGTTAAAAATGAACTATAAGGTCTTATAGATATAATATTAATAATTAATTAATTATAATGTGTAACACAATTACTACATTATGCATTTTAATTACGCTAGTATTAACGACGTATTCAGAATTTTGTAAAAGAAAATATTCTGTCTATCATGACACTGGTAAAAAAATAGAGTCAAAAGAAAAGACGGATTATACAGCATCTGCATTATACAGGTATTTATATGTAGCGGATACGTTACAGAAAAAAGAATTTATGGATTCTTTTAATTGGACCAATATTAAAAGTACTGTTAAAGAAATGTTTTTAAGAAAATGTAATTATATTGCTTCCAATGGAATATATATGTATAATTATACTGTAGAAGCAAATATCACTGTTTCTGCTGATAAAAAATCTACAGCTAAAAAAATAATCAAAACATTACTATTATGTAACGATACTATACTTAACAGTTTTACTAATTCATCGGGTGATAGTTTAGATTTTGATATTCCAAAGGTAGAACACGTTTCTTATCCTGATAATGGTTGTAATAATATCACCGTAGATGAAATTATTATAAAACCATTTAACGTAGGAAAAGGTAGTAAGGTTAGCAAATCTGGCTTTACAGATGTTATACCTATTACATTTAGAGGCGTTTCTACTCATTATCCCTATAAAGACTCAGGTTCATTTATGTCATGTATAATGAGAAAGATATCTGCAGGTTCGTTAAGAGGAAAATCAAGAATAAATAAAGTTATAACGAGTAATTGTAACGAATGTTCTATGGATCTTATGGTAGACGTAACTGACATACCTCAAGAATTTACTTCTTTTTTAGAAAAAAACGGTGCTACATCTGGTGAATTATCAGAATTATTCTATATGTGTATGATGACTGGTGGTAAACACTGTATAGACTATGTACCATTAACGAGTAAGCTACAAGATAATAAGCTACAGTCTTTATCTAACTATATAAAAAAACGTAAAACAAGAGGAAAACGAGATTTATCAGAAAAAACATTATCTACGGATGATATAAAATGTATGTATGAGAACTATGGTAATGATGAAGAAGATGAAGAAGATGAAATGTATGATAAGTGTACAAGTGAAAATAGTAATAAAGATACTGCAAAATCCAGAAGTAAAAGAGGATTATCTGATGACGAAAATTCTGATGAAGATATAGCTGATTATATGAAACGAGTTTTAGGTGTTAAAGATGTTATTCCTAAAGGTTCCACTCATCTTCAGGTAGGTATATCTTCTAAAAGTAAGGAACATGTATTAGGAGATCATCGTGTATATGATAATATTAGAAGCCGTTCTAGAGATATGATAAGAAGTAATCTTCCTACCATTAACGAAGAAACTACTTTACAATTATTACATGAAAACCAATTACCTGGGTTATCAATACCTAACGATCCTAAACATATAGTTTCTGGAAGGTTGGCAGCAATAATGGAAAAGAAATACGAAAATGTGAGGAGCGTGTTAAAGAGAAAAACGGATAGTGGCCAAGAAAGAACAGTACAGCATCAACTAGATGTAACTATGGAGAGTTCTGGTTCTTTAGTGGTTAGGCCAAAACAGTTATCTGTAAAGTATTATTCTAAAAAAGCACACAACGATGTAGAGTTAGAGTATACAGAAAAATCCACTAACAGATTATCATCTTTACTAGGTGAACATGAAAAGCTTATTAAAGACAAAATTGAAAAATATGCAATGAAAGGAGGAAAGAATTTAGCAGTTGTAACCAGGGAACAACCTATGGTATCTACAGGTTTATTTAAAGTAGACGTGTCCACAACCTTAGTAACTCCGTCGAAGAGTGATTCTAAAAAATCTTCTATCGGTGATAAACAAGAAGTACCTCCTCAAACAGAAACAAAATATTCATCTACATATCGTAGTGAACATACTCATAGAAGATGTAAACGTAGTTCTCAAAAAGCTGTATGTGGTCTTCTAGGAGTGATTGCTGGTGGTAATAACAATAATAATGTAGTACGAAGAAGAAACTTACCTGTTAATATGCCTAATCCAAATTACGAATACATGGACCTGGGTGCTGCTAATAACTTTTTCAGGGCTAGAGGTTTTCGTCAAGGACGTGTACAATATCAAAATCATGACGAATATATTCTTCCTGCTCAAGCAGAAGGATTGTTTAGGAACAGACAAGTAAATAATATATATGATGGGATAGGACAACAACAACAAGTATACGGGCATATTCCTACCGTATCACCTCCTCTAAGACCTATGCGATCACCCCCACCACCTCCTTTTCCTTCACCGAGGCTTATAAAACAAGGTCATAATAGTATATCTTCATCATATGTGTCACATGGTCATCTTCATCCATTAAGAGAACAAAGTATTAGCTCATCATATGTATCACATGGTCATCTTCATCCATTAAGAGAACAAAGTATTAGCGTTCTACCACCGCCTTTCCCACATTTAACTTCAGGTGTACATATAGCTCAAAGACCTCTCCCTAGACTTCCAGATAGATCTAGTTCTTCATCATCTGCATCCGAACATATATACGAGTCTATAGCTGGTTTATATCCATCTGGTTCAGAATACGAATCTCATGCAGGAAGTATAGGAAGCAGAGGAAGTGGAAGTATAGGAAGCAGAGGAGGAGGTGGTGGAGGCGGAGGAGACGGAGACAGTGGAGGGGGAGGAGGCGGAGGCGGTGGAGGCAGAAGACCTTCATCATCATCATCATCATCATCATCATCATCATTATATTCTATGAGATCTAGCTCTATATCTGATCCTAGTCCTATACCCGGAATTAGCTCTAGATCTAGTTCTTATCAAAGAAATATGAGAAAAATAACTTCTTCTGTAGACAAAGCTATGGTTTTTAGTATGGCATTACAAATGATGTCTATGAATTCTATAAGTAGACAGGCACGTTTAGAACGAATGGAAAAAGGGTTTAAAGATGATACGGATGCTGTACTGGAATCTATCAGTACTAGTTTAACGACTATAGGAACTTCTATGGCGACTGCCGGTATAATAGCTTCTCCTCATTTAGCATTTGCAGGCATGGGTTTGTCATTAATAGCTGGATTGATCGATGCTGGAAAAGATATTTACTACTTCTTATCTGGAATATCTAGGCCTCCAGATCCTGTAATTCAGAAATTTAATATGTATAGAGATATAGTTTCAGATACTAATAGGATGGGAGTTAGGAAATGCTTAATGCCGGGGTCTGATATAACTGTATTCTTATCCTATAGAAACGACACTAGTTTTATGCCACAAAACGAAAAGTTGGTTACTTATTTTATAGATACTATAGATAGCGTTCTTTACTATCTTAATACTAGCGGAATTATAGTAGATTTTGGATTGACGGTAGCGTGTCCTATAGGCTATCTGAGATCTCCTACTCTGGATATTACCGCTTATACAAAATTAAAATTTACTACTGAAGATGATATAAAGTTCTACCAGTTTACTCGCCTAGGTGCTATGCTATCAAAATTTCCTGTTGTAGAACTTACTTGTGGAAAAGATATAACTCTAACTCTTAAACCTTTTGAAGTACCGATAAGTGACATGCAACTCCTCAAAATGGCTACTCCGGGTGAACCCAACTCTACAAAATCTATTCCGTCAAACGTATGTGATCTGTTTACTATGAAGAACTTTTATTTACTCGTTAAAGGCTGTCCGTACGATGGATCTCAGGTAGCCATCACCAGGACTACTTGTAGCATTTTATTGAGAATGGCCATATGGGATGATGTTAAAAATAGATGGGTTTTAGAGAATCCTTTTGAACAGAACAATAGACATAGGCAGTTATTCACGTTCCAGAAATTTGACTTTAACGATACGGTTATCAAACCTAATAGTATTCCGGGTCATGCAAAGTTTTGTGCTAATAGACAGATAAAAGAATGTTACTGGACCGATGTAATGGTATTGGATGATATAACTTCTTGCGCTAACAGAGTAAGGACGTTATACGTAGAACTTTATACGTTTGACAGTAATAGAGGATTCACTAGTTTCGTATTAACTTGTCCTTCAGGATCTACTCCTGTAGCCGTAGGAAATACAGCGGGATTAATAGAATTACCGCTAGCTGACTTTTATACCGTAAAGTTATTCGCATCTACTGAACCTAAAACTGTGGGTGTATTCTGTATGCATAACTATGATAGACGTTATAAATCTGATATAATCATGGTAAGCTTTGTAAAAGCCAAGTATAGTAATGATTCTGTATTAGTTGATACATTCGAGGGCAAAAATAAAGTATTTAACGATCTTACTAAAAACAGAATGCCTTGGCGATCTAGGACATGCGTTACTTGGAGACAAGGAAGAACATGTGTAGGATACTACGGTAAAGTAAACGTGTGGACTCCAGACTTTCTATTAGATATAGATACGGGTAACGAATTATTGATAACGGAAAAGTACGATCCTAGTACTATAGATATAACTAACCTAGAAAAATCTAAGTTATACTTTCCTTACGAATTGAATATAGAGTTTTCTGTAGGAACTTTAGGGATGGCGTATGACGATCCCAATAGATTCTGGTTAGACGCAGAAAAGAAAGTCAGAACGTATAGTAGTATTCTACTAGTTATGATACCATGTACTACTAGAGCGAATATTCTAATATATAAACCCGACGAAGTAATAACAGTGTTGGGTTATATGCAGTCACTGACTAACGATTATGGAGATGGAAAAACATATAAATTTACTCATATAGAAGGGGGAGAGTGCATGGCGGAACTGGATATAAAAACGAAGCTGATAACCATGAAGTGTCCCATGTTTACTATACCTAGAAATATAAGTAATTACGAAGGATTATGCTTCGTGACTATTACTTCAAGAGATCATTGTGCTTTACAGTCAGATGATTATAAGCTATACGGATATCCTAAAGATAAAGCGGATAGAGTTAGATATTGTGGCGGGCATACCTTACCAGACGAAACTGATCCTGGACACTATTGCGGTTATATTAGTACCTATAGTTACGTTCCTTATACTCACCCCACGTATGAAGCTTGTAGAGCAAATATTTTAGTCCATTATAGAGATACGTGGATAGAATCAGATGTACTAGAAAAACCGCCTTACGTGTTTAATTTTAAATACGATAAAAGAAGTAACAATGAGTATGTGAAGAAAGAATTTTCTGATAAACTTAAAGAGTTATACGATAACCACAAGAAACTAATAGAGTATAGAGACGGTGCACTACCAACAGCTATAAATAGACTAGCCTCATCTCTTACAACAGACGGACGAAAAATCACAGACGTTAATGTAGATAGTAACATACTAGAAATAGCTTACGAGGCTGATGAAGAAAAAATATTGGAATTAGAAGAACAAATTGCTAAAACTAGTAAAGATGTACTTCTTAATACACTATCTGATGAAGATCTAGAAGATATACTTTACGTGGAGAATGACGAAAAATGCTGTGTATTAGATATAAAGAATAATAAAACAGAGAAGCTGTATCCTTCAGAAAATTATACGTGTGGAGAATTAGATGATTTCATATATTACGACAATGAAAAGATGTTGCTTTCCGTTAATAGTAGCTTTATAGATTACAGTCTAGCAAATATTACTGGTATTCCAGTATTGACGTGTTTCTATCCGACTATAGTTCCTGTAAATACAAATACTATTAATAATATAGAATCTAATCTAATTTTGCATGGTATGGAAGATGCCATACAAGATATACTATATGAAATGGATACAAATATAACCTTGGCTTTATTATCGAATAATATTACGCTTTATTAGCCTAAATATATATAAATTTAAATGATATGATATATAAATATAGATTTTTAAAAACTGTAAAATGGATTTTATAAGAAGAAAATATTTGATATATACTGTAGAAAACGATATTGATTTTTTTAGACAAGAGCTTTTAGATAAAATATCAAGTTTTTCTCTTAATCATGTATTAGCAATTAATTATATAATAAAAAAATATCATAAGTCTGTACTAACAAAAGAGGTATTCGATAATGCTAATTTTTATGTCTTTCTTCATTTCATAAGAGATTGTGAGACTTATGACTTAGTATTGAAGTCTTCTTTTGATGTGACGCTTCTATATATTAAACAGTTGATTAAAAATTATAACGTATTTACCGAATATATTAGTAACTATAAAAAATATGCTAATAGCTTATTAGATGATGAAAGATTCAAATTTGTAGCTAAACTATCTCCTTATTTTCATGATATTATAGGAATTAACTTTAATACAGAAATAAATCCATTGTTTCATCTAAACGAACCTATAAAGGACTTGGAGATAATATATACTAAATTATTTAAAGAGACTATTTTTATGAAAGTGGATAAGATAGAGGTATTAAGATTACTTATATGGTTATATTCTTTAAAAATGGATACGGGAATGATGTTTGAAGATAATGACGATCAAGATCTTTATACTATACTGCAAAAGACTGGACCTGTAGTTAACGGTATAGTCACTGAAACTTTTAAAGAGTTTATATTTCCTAACAGTACTACTACTAGTTATTGGTTATTTATGAAAGAAAGAATATATGACGATAAAAAAATATATAGTTCAGACCCTGCTGTAACTATGTACGAAAAAGTATTAAGTTATATATATTCGGAAATTAAACAGGGTAGAGTTAATAAGAATATGTTGAAAGTAATTTACATAATGGATAGAGATAGCGATATAAAAAAGATTATGCTAGAATTAGTATATGGTATACCAGGCGATATAATTTCTATAATAGATGAAAAAGATGAAACGTGGAGAAGTTACTTTGTAGATTTTTACCGTAATAAGTTTATCGATAATAAAACTTTTACAGATACGACAAGGTTTTACGATGATTTGTTTACAATAGTTGCTAGTATAGATCCAAAAAATTTCAGTGTAAAAAGAGATCTAGAAGCTATATTTAGAACAGATGCAACTACTGTCAAACGTTTCGATGAGATGAAAATAAATTCTACTTATGTATCTCAGATGATATATCAAAATCAGAATATAGATCTACTAGCTTTAGAGAATAAAAAGATTTGCCAGATATACAACGAAGATACAGAATACTCTATAAGAGAGTATAATACTTACCTATACTTAAACGAAGAAGATCCTATTATAATAAATAAAGGACGTTTAGTTAAATTATCAGATTTAGATCTTACTTCTCCAGCGGTAGTATTTTCGTTATTTAGTAGAAGTATTCTAAAATACTACTTAGATTCTAATCTTGCAAAAATAGGTCTTATAATAGATAACTATAAAGACGACATAATTTTGAAGTTAATTACTAATGCCAGTTGCCTAGAGAACTTTACAAACTTTGTTGTTTATGCAACGTGTAACGATAAATCGATACTAAAATCTGTAATACGTTCTATAATAAATAATTTTAACGTAGCTATTCTTTTGCTATTCAAGCACTTTCTTAGAGAAAACATGTATTATGTAAGTGAATATTTGACGAGTAATAAACATTTATCTAAAAACGAAAAAAAATATATACTTCAAATAATTAACGGTAACATAGATTAAAATGGCTGCTGTTAGACCAATAACAGATATATACGGTATATCACAAGATAGAGATGATAAACAACTGACTATTAACAGAAGAGGAGATCCACCTTTCTTAAGTAATACTTTCATATATCATGATTATGCTTACGGATGGATTCCTGAAACTGCATTATGGAATAGTCAGTATGAAAGACTAGACTTACGTGACTATTACCCTATAACAGAAGGACTGTTAAACAAGTTCGAATTTATGTTAGACCTTGATAAAAGACCTAATTTACAGTATACTCCTAAAATTAATTCCCCTAGATTAGACAATGTTTCTGCTATTAGAATAAGTACATATTTTAAGAAATTTACTATATTACCTACTGACCAATATATAAGTTTTTTACTTTTAACAAGTATTCCAATATATAATATACTTTACTTTTTTAAGAATACAGCATTTAATCCTGCTATACACAGTCTGTTTAACGCGTTCTATATAGATAATCAAACACATATAGAATTGGCTAAGTATTTGATACGTGGAGGTGATTACAAACCTATATTCAATATGTTAAACGAAAGAAGTCTATACGATGAGAACTTACCGTTACCTCCGAATATATTGGGTCTTATACGTAATAGACCGGGTGTAGGGTTACAACAGCAATATACGGACCTTGAATCTTTAGCAAGTATAGCAGCTATAATTACTTACACGAAACGTGATCCAGTAATTGCGTTTTTAATGTTTTATTTACCTGGATTATCAGTAACAACAAAAATAACTCCAGCTGTAGAAATGTTAATGAAAAAACTTGGATTAACAAAAGAAAATATAATACTAGTCTGATGAAAATACCGGCCTAGTACCGAATAATCTGTTAAAGAAAAGTATACATTGAGTCTTATCTGTTAACAAGTTTACTACTTCTGAAGCTATTCTCTTAAAATAGACTTCATAAAATATTCTTTTATCACTGGGCAAAAAGTATTTACTATCTGCGATTGTTTCGTATGACTGAATATTACAAAGTTTTTTCTGCCACGGAAGCGTTATATCGCATACGTAAAGATAAAAGTATCGTTCACCGATTTCAATCTTTTCTGTATTTATTAGATTATACTGTTTTACTAATTCAAAATTAGAATGAGTGGCAGACTTGTAATCGTTATGATGTTTTCTACTAAGAAGATATTTCGTAAATTCTTTATTATTAGAAAATTCACTTACCATTTCAACTTCTAAATGCTGTAAAATATCTCTGGTTATATCTTGTTGATTTTTACCTTCCATTAACATTTTCATCAAAAGATCTTTATATTTCTGTATCATTTGTTTATGAAATAGAGCTACGTCTCTACGTGTTTCGCTAGTTCCTTTGTTAACTCTTATAGGTTTATCTCCTGGCTTGTAGTCTGCTAAATACTTGATAGTAGTATATTTTTTCTTTGACTGAAGAATCAGTTGCGTATAAACAGCTTCAAACTCTATTTTGAAATTAGCGTGTAATATCTTTGTATTGATTATATTTTCCAGGATTTTTGCTATCTTTATGGTTTTCTCAACATCTCTATTTGATATCTCTGTGAATATAGAATCTGTATCTCCGTAAACGTTTCTAAATTTAAATGTTTCGTTCATAGGAGGAACTTCTATTTCTTTAGAAAACATAGTTTTATCAGAAAATATATTCCTAGGAAAATCTGCAAGTATTAGTTTATCATTTTCCCATACAGCTCCGTTTATAACAGAATCTAAATAGGTTATCATGTTTCTGCCTATAGTAGTACATGTTTTAGCCGAAGAATAGGAATAGAGACTACTGCTATGAAATCCCATTAATCCATAAACTGAATTAGCTATGATCTTGTAAATATATTGGAGAGAATCGTATAGAGTAGTTTCAATAGTTGTAGTAGCTTCTTTAAGAAGAGATTTGTATTTCTTTCTCTTTGATATAAACAATTCTAGAAGTTTTGGTATAATACCTTTATTCCTTCTATCGTATACTATAATCTCGCTATAATATCCTTCGATTCTAGAATCACACATTACGCAAACATAATCTGGATAAGGATACTTTCGCTTTAGCATTTTAAGATTTATATCAGATTCTAGTTTATTGCTGTTTAATAGTATACATACTAATTTTTCAGGTGATAGGTTAGCGTAAATACATACGTTAGGATATAAACTATTATAATCAAATATCATAACATTATTTTCGAATGTTTTCTGGGATGGAAGAAATACTTTTCCTCCTATATATGGGTATCTTACTTTACTAGCCTCTCTTATATACACTACTTTCTCTTCTAATAACAACTTTAGGAGAGGACCTTTGATAAGCGTACTAGCCCTATATTCTAACGCAGATTTTTGGGGTAACATGTAAGTAGATGAAGCAGCATCTATTTTACTAGGTATCTTGTAATAATCCCATATGTATTTACATAAGCACGCGTCATGAATACAATATTTTTCCATATCAAGTGCTATATCCAGATTATAGTTAGCGTACATGGATCTTAAATCTACATCATCTTTTCCGAAACTTATGAATTGTATACTTCCGCATTCATATGGTTTGTTAGAAACAACTTTTATAGTAAAACTATCAGATCTTATATCTTTATATACTATCTTTGATATATCGCTGTTACCTATAGTAATGTAATTACCCGTTTGTAATACTTCAGAAAATATAGATATCTTGTCTTTGGTATTTTCGTTTATACCAGCTTCCATGGTAATTATATCATCCGATATATCCTTTATTATAACGTTACAGTTAAATATGTTCTTAGATATATTATCTAATTTGTAAGAATCCAATCGTTCTGTTTTCTGTATAAAAGTATATAAATCGAAGAACATAACCCCATTGTTGTTGTTTATATGGTAAGTTTTATTAGTAAAATTACCTCCTGAAAGAAATCTTCCTATTATAGCTAAATCAGTAGTTTCTGTGTTATCAGGAAGAGAGAACTTTATGCTTTTCTTTTCTAATATAGTTAGTCTATTGGAAATATAACGTATATCAAAGTTATTGCCGTTAAACGTAACTACGAAATCAAATCTCTCTTCAAGTATTTTTTTCATTATACGTAGCATAATTACTTCGCTACAAAATGTTATTTTATCGCGAGGACAAAATTGTTTGCGCGATGATATAGTAGGCTCAACATCTGGTAATAAATCTGTGTTTATCAGAGTAAACTTATACTCATCTTTTTTGTCTATTATTAAACAACTAATATGAGATATGGGATTAACAAATACAGAAGGAAATTTTTTGTCAAACTGACATTCTATATCAAAGAATAGATAAGTAAATTTAACTTCGAAAATTGGTATTTCCTCTATAATCATTTCTTTCACATTATCGCAATGATAGCAGTCGGTATATATTTGTTTTAAATTATCTTTGTTTATGCGATAACATCCATCTGGTACAATATTGTTTAGTATATAAAACCATGTTATATCTAAATATTCTCCTAAATACTTTTTTTCTCTACTTCTTTTTACGTCTTTCACTACAACTAAATCAGATTTATAAGTCTTCCTTTCGTTAATATTTTCTATATCGTCATCTAAAACCTCATCTATCTTTATAATATCAAATTCTCCTAGTTCTATTCTCTCTATTGGTTTAAATTTTAACTCTTCTTCAGAATCATAGACATAATAATAGTAATAGTTAAAACGTATAAATATAACACCATTATCTTTAGTTATAGCCTTTAGATATATATACTTAATATCACCTTTATTCTCAAACCAATTAACGCACCGGATATCCATTTTTATTTACACGTAAAATTTCAGTTATGGATCCTAAATATTGGGGAAGTAGCTTTTGGCTAGTTATATTTATTATAATTACCAAGTTTAAAGACGATATCGAGACTTGTAAACGCCACCTATATAATGTATGTAAGGCGTTACCCTGTAACGAATGTAGAGACCACGCATTAGCAGCTATCAGTAAAAATAATATTATGTCAAGTACCGATATTAATTATATATACTTCTTTTTCATAAGTCTTTATAATAACTTAGCTAGACCAGACAAAACGATAAACATACATAAAGTAAAGAAACTAACCTAATAATATTTAGAATTATCAGATCTTACACTAACCCTATAACCAGGTTTAGGTCTAATAGATATACTCATTTCATCGTTAATAGTAAAACATATTCCTGTTATGTTAGAAAAATTACAATCTTTAGACGTCAACTCTTTAGAGTATGTATAAAAATTATTCTCTACTAAGCTTATATTACCTTTATCGTATTTAAAAGTAAAAAGTGTACTATCTCTTATGACCATATAAAATGTAGATTCATCTAGCTTTATTAACTTTTTAATAATAGATAGAAAATACTTTATAGCTTTATTTATTTCACAACCTGTTCTTCTGCATTTTTTATCTGGTACTTCGTATACTAATCTTGCCTTTTCTAATTCTGATTCTAGGACTATATTTACCAATTCCATTTAAATTGGTAAAAATATTTACAAGTAATTTAATTATCAATCCATGAGTTATAAAAGGTATAATAGAATCGTTAATTAATCTCTCTAACTCTATACAGATATTCATTTCATTCACGTACACATCTTTATAAGTGTCAACAGGAATTTCAAAACCTTTTAGACATTTATAAATTAGTAATTCTATGAATCTTCTAAAGTTGTAGCTAGATCTCTTAAATCTTATAATCAATACTGTTATTATGTATTCGAATATTGTATTAGCAAATATAATTTTTTTTACATAGTTTATTCCATATAGATGTACTCTGTCATACTCTAACAGTTTGTAAATATCTAAGTCATTAATATGCTCTAATCTTATATCGTTATATTCTAACTTGTTTAGATATTTTACATTATCTGCGCTTATATTTTTTACGGCATTCATGAATCTGGAGAAATTAACCTTTGAAGTATCCTCTAAAAGATACATTACTGGACTCCATAAACAGTTTGTTTTTAAAAATCTTACATCTATCATTCCTTTTTTAGCAGCATTACACATCTTATAAACTAATTTTCCTAATCCTATGTCAGAGATGTTATAGTCTAATTCTGTCATGTCACAGTTATAAGATATACACTTGTTACTATGAGGAAATCTAATTATAGCGGAGTATAAAGCACCCAGTTCCATACAGGTACAGTTATCTATACAAGTACCTTGTTTGCTTAGTATCTTAAATGCTTCTAATTTTAGAGATTCTGATGCTTTTGATTCCAATATGTACTTGCTTATTGCGTAGTTATACTTAAAGTCATTTAACAGTATAGCTATGTTAGCTTCATTATCCAAATATTCAAAAGATTCTTTAATCATATAGTTTTTATGTTTCTCTTTTTTACAAGTTACCGGATCAAATATCTTTTGTGTATGCATATTATCAGAATAATACAAGTGCCATCGCAATGTGTTTACGAACAATTCAGATTTCTTTCTGTAGATATCTATATGCTTACAAATAAATGTTGTTTCTTCTTCGGTCATACGATTAAAGTAATATTTATCAACGTATAATGGAATATCAATCCAGTCAAAAAGAACGTAAAAATATATTCCAAATGTTGCCAATAGCTTATCCGAGCATAATTGAGTAGCTATCCATCTGTTTATATGCGTTAATACATTCGGAAGTTTACTGAGTACTAAGTCTATCATAGATTGCAAGAAACGGTTATGTGATTTTACAGTCCCATTAATGTTAGTAATAACATCTTCTTCTGGGTATTTTTTTATTAGAAATATAGCTTTATCAATGTCCATAAGTTGGTAGATAGATGAGTGTATAGGTGGTACAGAGAACTTTTCTTCCATTAATAATATGTTGTACACAGAAGTATCTATCTTTTTATAAAGTTTGAGTGTACTATCTAGACCTTTACGATCAAAAACAGTTTTTATGTCTTCTAGTGTGAAATGAGTACCTGGAATAATCATATCACTGTTTATTAAAGCTATTTCTATAGGAGTCATTACCCAATTATCTAAGATAGTACGGATATCGGAAAGATTTATAATATTAGATTCAACAAGCTTAAAAACAACATATCTATCAAGTAATAAATATTTTTTATGATACGCAACTATCTCTGTAAAACACTCCGGTATATGAGGTAGTTTAGATATTAGTTTTTTTAAATCTCTAAGTTCAACTGTTTTATGATCAAAAGCTAATATGTTGTTAATGTCTAATTTTTTAGCAAAATCATAGTATTTATCAGGAAGTTTAGAGAAAACATTATATTTTATAAGAGTGTGAGCTGTTTTTGTAGATAATAATCTAAAATCCAGATTTACCTTTACTAGTTCATTAATAGACTTTCTAAGATCTTTAGGATATAAACCTTTCATATTTACCTGTACTACAAGTGATATCTATATAATAATAAATTTATATTTCCATTTCCATGATTATGTGTTTTCATGTTCTACGTACAATATCCATGGCTTCAAATATTGATACGTATAAATCGAACATATACAGAACATTATTATAAAAATCAGTAGCACTATCATTTATTCAGTATATATTAAACATTATTATCTATTTTCACAGTGGATACAGTTAAATACTCTACAACTTTAGATAGGTTAATTTTCTCATTATCTTTTATATATTCTGAAATTGATTCATAAAACTGATCATTAAACTTCTTAGAGTATTTATCTATCTGATTTGATATAGCGGATATTAGCAAGCTATACTTTGTGTAAATAAATTGATCTAGTACGATTGTTTCAATATTTAGAATATCAGCTATTTTTTTGTCTTTTAGAATAACATAGATTTTTGACTCGTCTGGCTTAGTAGCCTTCATCAAATATTCATACAAACGAGTACGTGATATGATGTTATCTTTAACCTGTGGACATTTAAACAGTCTATTTTTAAATACATCTAGTAAATCTTCAGAAATGACATAAAAAGTATCCTTAATAGTATTTTTCATATCCATAGATATAGCAGAGTTCTTGATGAGTTGATTAATAATGTCTTCTGTTTTATTTTGTTCAAGATGATAAACATGTCCTTTAAACTCAAACTTATCTGCGTTAACTTTCAGTCTATTAGCCAATACTTTGACATCTAAAACGTCTATGTTGAGATTAGAATCCTTACCTATTTTAGACAGAATTTCTTTTTCTATATCCAGAAGCACCAATTCATTACAACTTCCTTTCTTCAGCTTACCATTTTCAAAATAGTTGTTTTCTACAAGACTACATATCAAGCTATTAAGGACACCTCCTTTATAGTCTTGTAGACCAAACTTTGATACAAAATCCTTGTTTATAAGGTCTAGTGGAATTTTGTTTTCAGGTTTCTTACTTTGAGTCTTCTTTTTAGGGACATTCTTTTTTGCTACCAGTTCATCTATAGCTTCTGATATTTTCGTATTCAGATAAGATTTTAAAGCTTTGGCACTAATGCTATTAAGGACAAGTTGATCATTCTGATCCATTTAATCTTAATGCATTAACTTTAAATAAAGAAATGTAAAGACTGCTATTATTGTTATTAATATTAGTAATATTATTAATATAATACTTAATGAAGATTTTTTTTTAGGTTGTGTTTTTCCTACTAGTACATGCATGATGGTATCTATAAATTCTTCAAAATCGGAATCTGAAGATTCAAGAAAAACACCGTAAGTACCGGTTAATAACTTCTCCATTTAGGGTAAACTAAATAATGATTGCTCTTCTTCACAATCTTCGTCATCGCACTCGTTAACTTTGTTATTATGTTTTTTATCATCTAATTTTATCTGCTGAATTTTCTTACATTCTTTATCAATATCCGTCTCTGTATCTGAATCATCTTCTGTATCAGTTTCTCCAGAAGTTACGATACTAATAACTTCTCCGTTAGTATCTATTAGAGTTGTTTTGCATATCTTCTCCATAATTAGAGACTTTAGACTAAAACTTATCTTACACATATTACCGTTATCGAAAAATGTAGATGCTACCAATACAGCTTTAATCATCTGTGGATCTTTTTTAACCAGTTTATCTATTTCCTTGGATACGGATAATTTTTCTCCTACAGGTTTACCATTCTTCAAATATTTTACGTCGGCGGACATAATCCTATTTCCGTTAATATACAGATGACAATCTTTAAATGTTTTTTCATCCATCGTATTCTCAGGATCCAGATAATTGAGATCTCTATAAATGCATTCCATAATCTGATATAATATAGGATTCATTAACGTAGGTCGTATTTTTAGAAAATACGGTTCTTCACGATTAAAACTATCATTCTTATTATGGTATATTTTTCCTTCACCCTCTACAATAATAAGAGGAGTCACTAATTTGTCTTTATATTCTGGTTCTAATATCACAGAAATATTGTTAGATGACTTAAAGAGAGATTGTGATAGTTTAACAGATTTAACTATTTTATTATTTTTAGTACATAAGCTTTTTGCATGTTCTAGCGCTTGGATACAAGTAAACTTATTATCCTCATCGTTTCCACGTCTACGCTGGACCGTCTTTACTGGTTTTTTACTCATGGTTATTTTTTCCTTCATTCAAGTTATTTTTCATTTTATTTATAAATCCATTTTTCGATAAAAAACTGACATGTATTGATATATGATTTAATTTTTAACTATGGGTTCTATCCTAATTTTGATTAGATACTTTCCTCTAAACTTATTAATAATATACATTAAAAGCAGTTTCTCAGTAACAAATCTATAAGGATATTGTTTGATAGAACAATCACATTTACAGTAAATTGTAATTTTAAATCTCTGTTTATCATTTTTATATTTATACCCTGTCATAAAATGATATTTATCCCATATTTTGTAAATACTTCTGCAAGATTTAATATCTAAATCCATTTTGTATAGTTATTGTTCGGAATAGAAGACTACTTTTATATCAATTTTATTTTTTACATACTTGTTTATATACTATACTAAGCAAATTATTCTAACATAGTTGTACGTACAAGTATTTAGTACGTAGATTAGACTCATAAAAAGCATTTTCTACAAACAGCAGTATATATTTCTTTACCTCCTATAACTTTTACATCTTTATCATCAGTCATGCGCTTAGAAAAAGATGCTTCGTTTTTACAAACTGCACAAATAGCAGTTAAACTAGTAACTGATTCTGATAAAGATAATAGTTTAAATATGTTTCCAAATAATTCTCTTTTAAAATCACCATTTAAAGCCGCTATGATTACAGTTTTACCCTTATTAGCCATAATCTCACTAAATTCTACTATATCTTCAAAAAACTGTCCTTCGTCTATACCTATTACTTCAAAGTTATCAATTTTAGGTATTAAAGGTAATAATTTGCTACACGATAGTGCTTCCATAGTTATTTTATCATGCGTGCATATAGTTTCTAGATCTTTATCTATATAACGAGTATCACAACAATGTTTTATTATTATACAATTGCGTCCTGATATAATAAATCTTTTTATTAGTCTAATTAATTCTGATGTTTTCCCAGAAAACATCGGACCCGTTATAAGACGAATTTCTCCAGTAGCCATTTATGATAAACTCTATAATCTTTAGTTATTTTTCACTTTAGATTTCCTTATATATGCTGTATAAAGTATTACTAATGATGGTATAAACATAACAGTAGAGAATACTTCCATAAATCTTAATATTTTCCCTCCTACGAACGACGATCTAATAACTGATGAATATACACCAGGTATCAATCGCAATATTAGTGAGAAACCAGATATGATCATTACTACTACTAGTACAGTAATGCCTACAAATATCAGCGTTTCTCTAGTTAGTTCCATTTATATTGTATCATTAAAGGTTTTTGTCACGTATCTACTACCGTCTAAAACTACTCTATTACAGGTATTAGGTGAAGAAGACTTAACGTCTCCTAACGTCGGACATTCGAAATTAGACGATGTTATAGTGAAAGTATATTTCCTGTTTCTGACTATATTCCTTTTTTTAAATGTACCGTGAAGAATAGTATTTCTAAGAAATTTATCCTTTACGATAATCAGTACTCTTTTTAATTTTTTATCATCTATATGTGTAACATATTCTAATCTGTTTATTGATGCACAAGTAATAGGTATATCATCAGGTAAGTTGATTATATTAACTAGCTGTTTAGGAATAAAAGGAGTGAAAACGGGTATTGGCATAGTGGATTGCTCAAATCTTAAAAACTCAAAGTCGTGAACTATCTCACATAAGGTATTGCAATGATTTATGGGTAACGGTATTAATTTTTTACTGTGATTAGCTAGAGGAGTAGTATGAAACGTGACCATATCATCGGAAACTAGATAAATACAAACTACGTAAGAATATATTCTGTTAATTACTTTATACATATCCTCTCTATCAACTACATAAGATACACCGCAATGTCTGTCTTTGTATCTACCTACATATATAACGAAAAGTATTTTATTTTCAGGGTCGAAAGGATAAAAAGAAACAACGCATATAGGTGCTAACTGTCTAGCTCCTACAATAGAATGTCTGTTTATAGATACTTCGTTTAATCGGTCTGTTTCTATAGATAGGTTATCTCCGTAAATACCGTGTCGTGATAAATAATTCCTAATAATGTTTTCTATTACTTCTTGATTAGTACTTCTTATTATTTTTATCGATACTTGGTAATTGGGTAATACATCTTCTTTTCCTACAAACCACCCTACGGGTAAAAAATAGACATCATATACGTGACAGTAACGCCTAATAGTTCTTAGTAAATCATTTATCACAAAGTTTTCATACGGAAATGAGTTTAAAGTAAGCAAAGACTTAGAAACATCTAGCAAAGTATTATCGGGTTTCGCAAATAAATTCTTATTACAATAATATAAGTCAGGAAAATTAAACGATATAGTCATGTAATAATATTGTACTTTAGAATCTGGAGGTTCTAATTCTGCTATAGGTTTTACTATCTTTGACGATATCTGCTTTATAAAATTATCCATTTTACTACTCTATTATACTATTTACACGTGTTGTTATTTTATCAGCTAAAATGTTTATAGTTTTACCACACCACTCTTCCATTTTTTTATATTCTTGTATGCCTTTACTGCTTGATTCTTTCACTTTAAATTCCATCTTGTCAGCGTTGAAAAGTATAGACTTTAGCATAGTCATTTTTTTATCGGCTAAAAACTTAAAATAGGTATATGTCTTTCTTATCCCTTTAAATCCTTTAGGAGGATGGAGACAGCACATAGTCATAAACAAACTTGTAAACATACCACATTCTGATTCCATCAGCTGATTGACTTCTACGTTTATACATCCTGAAGTAACTTCGTAATTATCCACGAAAAAGTTGAACAGAATATCTATATCTGCATTTTCATTAGATAAGCTAGATGACCTCTTAGAATTTCTATTGAATCCTCTCGAATGACTATAGTAGAAAAAATTATCATAGTGATCAAAGTCATTTGGATTAGATCCTCCTGAATCATAGAAACATACAAAATCGTTTTCTCTATCATATATCAAACATTTCCAATGGAACATATAACAGAAACCGAACATAACAAATCTTGTACGTAATCCTTTAATTCTATCTTTAATCTTAAAAAGTTCTGGACTTCTGTTAAGGGCTGCAGATTTTTCGTATATAGGATATGTGTTAATAAAATTAAAGTTAAATTGACCTATATAGCTAACTTCTGTTCCGTACGACATAGGTCCTATTAATTGCTGAATACTAGTATTAGTCATCCAGGCATCTTTTTCTGGTACAATCTTAATATTAGATATATTATTACTTTTTTCACCGTGTCTTATTCCCATTTTGCTAATATCATCTCCCTTAATATCCATTCTGGAAAAATCTACAGCTTTAGATACCTTTTCTCTTAGCACTGGTTTAAAGAAATATCTCATAGGGATACTGGTAGGTATAGTTATTATATCATCAAATCCATTAGTATTATTTAATAACTCGTTAACTAAATCCTCTTTAACCTCTATTTCTGTTTTAGACATATCTGGTTTAGACAATATTTTTCTATCTACTAATTCTAACAATATAGATATAGGCACGCAAGATACCTTACCAGCTGTTTCAGAATTATCAAATCTCTCTACCATATAACCGTTGCAATTAGTTTTGAATTTCGATACATCTATATCATGAGATAACCCAACTGTTTGATAGATATGAGAAAGTAAATTAACGAATCCTAATTCTGGTATTTTATTAATAACGAGTTCCGTATATCTATCCATTTATTACTAACTAAATATACATACTGTAGGAAGTATGGCCACTAACGAGCTATTTTCGATATACGCTTTTCCTAACATGTATGATATCTTTCCTCATAGTTATACTTATAAAGAGTTAGAAGAGTATCATAATAAAAATACGTTGTTTTTTTCTCATTCTGTATTTCCTATAATAAAACATAGATGGAATAAAGTATTTATCTGTTTAAAGGGTGATACTTATATGCTAAATATAGAAACTACCGATTCAATATCTGCTAAAGTACCTGTTAATAAATTTATAGATGTAATACCCGTCAGTATCAACTACAGTAAACAGGTATACTACATAGGTAATGATAGATTTATAACGTTTGAATGTTATAGTTACGTAAAATGTATCGGTTATAATCATGTATCTGATATAACGCTTGAAGATAAAAGGGGATTACTAGTAGCTGGAAATCATCTGTCTATTTTCTCTTCCAATAAGAAGGTACCCATTAAGAATTCTATAGGAATACTCAATAATCCAAATCCTTTCGCTATCATATCGTTCAAATCCCTTAGTTTAACAACACAAGTTCATATCTTTGATATGTTAAAGAAGAGGAAACAGATAGTAGTTACCGGTAGTACAGGCATAGGTAAAACATCTCAGTTACCAAAAGTAATAATGTGGTATAATTATCTATTTGGAGGATGGGATGATATAGACAAAATAAGGCTAGATTTTATACCCAAACCTATAGTTTTATCTCTTCCTAGGGTGACTTTGGTAAAGAGCAACGGAAATAATTTTTTACAATCGTTGGGATTTTCACAGTTCGAAGGTTCTCCTGTAGAACTTAAATACGGAGGACATACAGAAAAAACCAAAAAAGGATTTCAAGGTATAGTACTTTCTACTAATAAACTGACTAGTTACTCTCTATCAAAGTATAATATAGTCATAATAGATGAAATACATGAACATGATAGGATAGCCGATATCATGATAGCCGTTCTAAGAAAAAATATAGATAGCATTCATTCGCTAGTATTGATGTCTGCCACTCTAGAAGATGATAAAGATAGACTAATGGAATTTCTTCCAGATGTTGAATTTTACCATATAGAAGGACCAGTTCTGTACTCCATAAAAGAAATATACGTAAAAAATAGGTATTCTCCGGATAAGAGAGTTTATTTTGATAATGAGAGAAAGAATATATCGTCTACTTTATTGTGGTGTAAGCCAGATAATGGAATGTGTGGTATTTTATTCTTACCTTCTGTATCAGAATGTATTAAGTATAAAGAGTACTTAGAATCTAAGAATAAGAATATTGATTTTATAGTAATACATGGAAAATTAAAAAATATAGCAGAAATCCTACAAGATGTTCAACGACCTAATAGAGAAAGACCTTGTATTCTAGTATCTACCCCTTATTTGGAATCTAGTATTACTATACGTACAGCGACTCACGTATACGATACCGGTAGAGTATACGTACCCAGACCTTTTGGAGGAGAACAGATGTTTATATCAAAATCTATGATGACGCAACGTAAAGGTCGTGTAGGTAGAGTGATGAAAGGAACTTATGTTTATTTCTACGATATGAACCTTCTAAAAGCTATTAAGAATATAGATCATGATTTTTTATACGAGTATATAATATACGCTAAACAGTTTAATTTGTCATTACCAGAAGATCTACTAATAGTACCTAGTAATAAAAAAATGTTAAAAGCTTCAGAAGAGTATATAAAATCTTTTAATATTCCATTCGATAAGTTATTCGAAATTTATGTCAACCATTTTGTAAATATGGTAGAATACGTAAAAATATATAATAAAGGTGGTAAGAAAGAAGAAAAACTAGATATGTTTGAGCGTGATGATATACTAACAGAAGAAACGCTTGAAGATATAAAGAATCTACAACTATTAGTAAAAATAAAGACTACGTCTAAACGTAAAGATCTATATGTTTATACTGGAGAGATTCTATTTGGTCCGTATACTAAAACTATTATAAGACTAACCAGTAAACGCTTTTATAAAAATTATATTTATATGTTATCCGATAGAAGTTTTACTTTATATCGATAACTATATATTTCTTAAGAGAAGAATAATCATCTTCTTCCGATTTCTTATTTTTATTGGATACTACTAAACAGCTACTACTGATTTCTTTCAAATTAGTAAAATATTTGTATACTTTATCAGCAAATACAGTGAATGTAAAAATATAATATGTATTGGGTGTAGATATCTTGGTATAACTAAGAAAATATATTAGTCCTAATTTTTTTAGTTCCCACATATAATCTATCATACTCTTTTCAGATAATTTGCGTCCTTTGATAAGACCACACACGAACATAGACTTTGTATAAATATCGTATCTAGTTTTTTTACCGAATATTATTTTATTGTTGCCTAAATGTCTGGTATCTAATTGGAGTACCTGATTTTTATACCCTAATATATCCTTTATGTCTTTTTCCGTAACGAAGTATGCTAATAAAATATATTGATAGAGTACAGCGGGTTTAGAGCTATTATACCTTATAAAGGTATCTGAGTTAACAAGTTCTTTAAGATCTTCGTTACTAAAAGAGTGTCTATAACATATCTCTGTAGAAGTTTTTATTCTAGACAGTGTATTTTTATTACATTTCTTACTTCCTGTAATGTGATAAAAAATCGCGTATCTAAAGAAACTTTCATCGGTTATAGAAACTACTACGTTATTATCACAAGTTTTCTTATATAAGATATTTTTTTGTTCTTTAGCCTTATTATTAGTCTTTATTAGGCAAGTAGTAGTATTTTCTAACGTATCTTCGGAATTAGAGTTATCTAGTTTGTTATTACCGTTGATTTTAAAATTTACGTTTCCTACCACCAGTAGACCATGGTCTTGTTTATCCGTAAGATTATATAAGGATTTTGTAAAACTAGGATATATAACCATAAACCTATGCTGTGATATACTTTCGTACATATCCTTTTTTAATCTTTCAATTAATATCTTATTACTAGTAGTCATAGTGTGTATATATTCGAATATATCTTTCTTTAACCATGGAAAGTTTATATACAAATTCATTATATAATCTTCTCCTAGATCTAATTCTACTTTATCAATATGGAAATCTATGTCTTTAATATTGTATAATAGATATTCATATTGATCTTCTTCAGCAAACGATATACTAATGTATAGTTTATCTCCTATAGTTTCATAGTCTATTAGATTATAATTTTCAACTAAACAGATAATAGCCAATAAATTATTAAGTGTATTATCTACCTGTATTAATATCGTATAGAAAGGATAAGGCATCATTATTATTTTGTTTGTAGCGTCTTGTAGGTAAGGTTCTACTGGAATAATTTCTGCATACATTGGTAAGGTACCGAATGTTTTACTTAACATATCCATGATATTATGAGTTAAATGTTTTACGAAAATAACTATATTTCTTCCTGCTAACCTTTTCATTCTATTACTCAATAGTTTCCTTATTTCATGTATTCGTTCCAGCATCGTAATACGTCCCCCGTTATATAAGTCTCCTCCATAAAGATAAGCCAATATATCCATACAGTGATACATTTCTGTTCTATAGTAGTATTCATTTTCAAGTTCTGCTATATAATTTTCTAATACTACTTTCGAAAAGTCCGTTTTCAAATTACCACACTTGTCAAAAAACCAACTTATAGCTGTTTTAATGGCATCGTTGTAGCGATTTTTGTACAAAGATTCACACCAAAAACTCATATAAGTGCGTGATGTACTAGCGTTGGCATTAAAGTACTTATTATCGAATGATATGAGTATATGTTCCAATAAATGAGCTATACCAAGAACATCATCATGTATATCTTTTTCAAAACCAAAGTCAGAAATACCTATATAAATATCTTTTCGCATAGAATGGTTAACAAATATACGAACACCATTTTTTAATAGAATCATTTAATTAATGGTAAAAATAAGCGTATTTTTTATAGTTGATAATACATATACTACAGATTAATTATAAGTAACATGTGATTTCTGTATATTAAGATATAAAAAGATTATAAACACTGTGGTGATAGTAGATAAATGAATAATATACGCTAACTAGTATCACAGGTAGGTTTTAAATAAGACATTACACTTATACTGGTTGTATTATTGTAACGAAAGAACTAATATTCTTAATGTTTATTAATAATTAGTAGGAATGAGGAGTGTTATGTATTGTAAAAAAATCTTTTAGTAAAGAGATAGAAAAAAGAAAATGACCGTATAAACTTTTAAAAATGTTCTTGATGTTTTTATCTCTAGATATCATAATGTTACTATATATACATTCATAGTTGTGATTCCAACTATCTAACAGTTCTCCACGACAATCACATTTACAGCAGCAGCATTGGCATCTACAGCCTTTATACTTTTCGGTCATAGTTACTACTGTTTTACTAGGCTAAATTTTATATATCGATAAAAAGTGTAAAGTTTATGTAGTACTCTTAAATATAATAATATCAGTTTTATATAACCCGTCTTATAATATATACAATTTAGACATCAAATATCGTCATTTACTTAGTAATAATGTTGGTATTAATTTTCTCGCATCTGCAAAATCAGTTAAATCATAAGTATACTTGGTATTCTTAAACTCTATAACTACACCTTTTTTCTCCGGATCATAATTAAGCTTCATAGGTCCTGTAACGTATTTATTATTGTTATGAAATAGAGTAGATACAAATAAGTGATCATTACCGCTCCAAGGTGTTTTCTTTATAGGATTTATTCCTATATCCATCTTGTTAGTACGCTTGAAATTTAAAAAATAACATAATAATAAGAATAACACTAAGAAAAATATTAACAATGTCATTTAGAGAGCTTATATATTATAACTTATTAAAGTATCTAGTAAGTGGAGATACTGCATATATGGAAAAATTTGTATCTTTATGCGATTCTTTCGGTATAGATAGAGTTAAGATGTTATCAAAATTTTATAATTCCAGAAAAACAAAACTAATAACTAACGCGTTGAAATGCAATACTTACTTAGACGAGTTAGAATTATCCTATCCTGATGATATAATAAAAGATTTGGTTACATTAAAACTTAACAAATTTACAAAAACTATAAAACGTAGCTATAAACTTCCTAATAGAGGAT
Organism: Spinus spinescens; assembly: GCA_034640395.1. Classification (NCBI taxonomy): domain Eukaryota; kingdom Metazoa; phylum Chordata; class Aves; order Passeriformes; family Fringillidae; genus Spinus; species Spinus spinescens. Next base: position 106,672 of record JAUYUU010000319.1, on the reverse strand, counting down.
CTGGTATAGCTATTATTTATGATAATACAGTAAAATATAATGTTGATGATGAAATATTATCATATTTAAAGCTAAAGTATTTGCCATCAATTTATACATATTTTAAAGAAGACACACTATCTACAGAGGATATACCTAGAGACTCAGTAATTCTGATATTTGACCAAGACAGTATAAGTTATTTCACTTATATATCTTGTAAGAAGATAGTATCTAATACTGATATCAAGATAACAGTTACGGAAGACTGTATAAATAAGTTGTTGGATGAAAAGAATAAAGATCTCCTAGATAGTGTTTTCGCGAATAGATCTAATAATGTTTTATCTAATACTTTAAATGAAATTTATTCCGCTGTTATGAGTTCGTTATATCTAGAAGATTCTATATCTTTTAGTAGTTGATCATAATCTATAGCATCATAAGACATATTAGCAATTACTACGTACTTTCTGAACGGAACATGCGCCATTTGTCCACTGTCTTCATCATATTTAAATAGTAGTACATATTCATTACCCAGTTTTTTACCGATGGTGTTTATGAGTTCATAAAATTTATTCATTCCTAAAACTTCTACTACCTTAGGATCCTTAAAAAAGGAAAGTATATTTACCCTCACAACCGTATATTTATCTGATATTTTTTTGTTTGTCAGTATATCACTAGAAATCTTACACAGAGAGCACGCTGGTTTTCCAAACAATATAATAGTTTCTTTCATTTAATGCGATCAAAAAATAATAAATTATAAAAGATAGATTATTATTTGCGTGTATTACTAACTGAGTTAATATAGGTATATGTATAACATAAAAAATAATACTTAATGGGTATAAAGCATATGTTTGTGATTATTTAAATCAGAAAAAGAATCGTTCAGATAAAAAATGAAAAAATATTAATTATAATTTCGAAACCCCAGATATGGACTTTACTCGTAATATAACTAGACACATCGACAATAATTTTTGCTGTATAAGATATGGAAACCTTGAACTTATCATGTCTAAGTTTAATGGTTACGTTAATGCTACAAAGCTATGTAACTTAGGGAATAAAAGATTTAGGAATTGGCGCAGATTGCAATCTTCTAAAGAATTAATAAAAACACTGAGTAACAAGAATAATGATAAGGTTATGATAGAGGTTGGTCTGATATCTAATAATGTTTATAAATATGAACTTGTAGGAACTTATGTTCATCCTGATTTAGTACCTTATATTGTTTTATGGACTTTTCCTAATATAGCTATAATATATTCCGATATAATAAATCGTTATTTATCTAATTACTTTAATTACTTTAATGTGAGATATAATTGTGTTAATCCTGTTTACTGTTTTAAATATAATTACGATAGAAAATTTAAAAAAAACACCAGAATGGTTGGAGAAAGATATAAAACATACACAGAAAATTTAAAAGATCAGAATAAAATATTGGAATATAGAATTGCCAAGCTGGAAGAGAAAATCAAAGATCTGACTACTGAATAAAACTAATTTTTATATTATGATCGAGTTACCTTCTATATTATTTATGATGTCAGTAACTGATGCTGTTATATCTTCTACTTTAGTTATTATTATGGTAAATACTAACATAATATTATCTACTATTTTTACTTTAACACTTGTTGTCATTCACTCTAGTATTGCATTCACTATTTTATATCTTTATTTGCTTTCCTGTGTATTTGATGTGAATATTATAATCATTGTATTTGTATCGTTATCAGTAATAAAGTTTATCATTAATTACAGAAGAGAAGTTAGTGAACTAAGTAAAAAATATAAAAAGGAGGCTATTGATTATACTAGACTTTAATTAGGTTACGTGATGATATTATATATCAGACAAAATATACTTAAATCATGTATTTTGTTAAGCTATACCTACAAACTGTATAAAGAAAGTACTGAAGTGTTTAATAACGTGAAATTATTCAAAAAGTACATAATGGCTAAAAAATCTTACAATGTAGTAAAGACATGTCTTATTATCTTGAAATGTATAATATGTATGTATACATATACTATATCTTTATTACGGATTAAGAAATCTAAAACTCATAACTCTTGAAAAGAGTCCTGACGTCCTTGATAGTTATTTATGAAAAATTGATATGGTATATTATAAAAATAGTAATATTTTACATTAACAAATGAGTTTCAGTACTATAATGTTTTTATTCATTACTTATCTAAGTGTGAACGGTAATCATAATTATGATAGTAGTGAAGAAGATTATGACAGTGAAGAAGATTATGACAGTGAGAAAGATGAAGATTTTATAAATTTAGAAGATTATCTTCCTAGTAATGCTGTAAAAGGCCCTAATGGGCAACCAGAATGCTGTCCTATAACCAGAGAAGACTGTACTTATCTTAACATTACTAGAAAGCCTGATGTAGACGGATTTACAAGTTTAACATGTATAGCTTGTGGTAGAGTTAACTCATCAGCTACCATGTCATGGCAAGGTCCTAATAAAACACCGATTGAAAAAATTACTACAGTAACATCTAAAAACTCTGTCAAGATCCCACTTCCAAAGTCTACATTTTTTATGAAAGAAATAGTAGTATCGAATGATGAAAATAACGGAACAGAGTTTGCTTGCGTATTACTGGAATCTAATTCTACTGTCACGCGTCAATTATTAAGGCGTTATGTATTAAATGTATGATGTCACTATAAATAGTGTTAATTATGGATAGCAGGACTTTTTACGAGAGTATTATTAAAATCAAAGTACTATTACTAATACTTTCATTTATTAATGCTATATCAGTAATAGATTTGTCAAATAATGATGATGTTAATCCAGAAAATATTAATAGTTTACTCGATAATTCTAAAGTAATTTTTAGCGATGTTGATCCTTCTTCTCATGTTAGACATAAAAGAGATACGGGCATAAATAATTCTTTATCTATAGGCAATAATAGTGGTCTGTATCTTGCATGTGAAAGTACTTCTACATGGGTAGCTAATAAAACTACCGTTTATGACCGTAAAGGAAATAAGAGGACTTTACTAAAAGAAATAACTCATAATAGTAAAGTATATTATCAGTACATGTTAGAGACAAAATGTGTTGAATATCCAGCTGTGAGCGGATGTCTAGGTACTGATACGCGTTTCTGGAATTCTTATTGTACTACTAGTCATTCTTTTGTTAACTCTATAGTATTGGAAGATAATGGAAATGCTGTCTGGGATTACGTAAGAATAGATGCTTCATGTATATGTGTGGTAGAGATGAAATGTAAAAATAATACCCTTATGAGTGATTAGATATTATGTATCAGAAAACTGAAAAAGATATGATTAATAATAACAAACCGTTAGACGACGTAAATCAAGTCAGACTTAATAGCTCTGACGTTATAACTAATGAAACCGATATAATGATAGAATTATTAAAATTATATCATGAAAATAACAATCTAGAACATCGTATTTCTAATCTTAAGAAACGTAATCGTAAATTAGAGAATAAGATAACTAAATTGAAATTAGAACTTGATACTTATAGCCGTTAATATATCTATTATCTATATATAAATGGAAGAACAAAAAGATAATATCAAAAACTGGATTAAGATACAACATGATAAGAAGAGAAAAGTTGTATTGGTTGCATCAGGAGGCACAAGGGTATCTTTAGAGAAAAATCCAGTAAGATTTTTAGAAAATTTCAGTACTGGGATGAGAGGGGCTATATCTGTAGAAAAATTTATAGCATCGGGTTACGCCGTATGTTTCTTACATAGAGATAGTTCTTTATTTCCATGGTCCAGAAATTTGCCGTCTGGTAGAGCGTTATTAGATATGTTCAAAGTAAAGAAAATAAGTGAAGGACGTCAGGACTCTTTTCAAGGACTCGCTCCGCGACGTGAAACGAGTCAGGACTCTTTTCAAGGATGTGAAGACTCTTCTTCGAAGAGCTCGCAAAGCGAATGTCCTTCACAAGAGGTTTTTTCTTTAAAAGATGAAGATACAAACTCTACTATGGTTGATGGACTAAAAAGTTATAAGAAGGCTATAGATGATGAAATGTTATTGGTTATAGATTTTACATGCTTATATGAATATCTGAAACTTTTACAGTATATATCTGAATCACTTTCTTTAATGGGTGAGGATGCTATGATTTATCTTGCGGCCGCAGTTTCAGACTTTTATATACCTTACGAAGATATGCCTGAACATAAAATGGAATCTGAGGGTGATGAAATCATGATTAAAATGAAAACTGTTCCGAAAATGCTCTCTCATCTAGTAGATGAATGGGCTCCCAATGCTTTTGTTGTATCTTTTAAACTAGAGACTAATGACTCTATCGTAGTCAGTAAAGCTAGAGATGCGCTAAACAAATATAAACATCATGTAGTTATAGCTAATCTCATGAAAGACCGCCGTACTAACGTGATTATCATCACTAAGGACTCTGAACATAACTTAGTTCTCTCTGAAAAAGAGAAATTAGATGGAGAAGTTATAGAAGATAAGATTATAACTTCTCTAATTAGATTACATTATAATTTCATAGTAAAACGTTATTCAGTTACACAAGGAAAATGAAATAATAAGCTTAATTTTGACACGATTACCACGCGTAACCGTATAAATAAATAGTATAATAAATAGTATAATAAATAATTATTACTCTAATAAATACTGTACACAAAATGCAGATATTTGTAAAAACACTTACTGGTAAGACTATTACACTAGAGGTAGAACCTAGCGATACCGTAGAAAATGTAAAAGCAAAGATTCAGGATAAAGAAGGAATACCTCCTGATCAACAGAGGCTAATTTTTGCTGGAAAACAACTAGAAGACGGTAGAACTCTATCTGACTATAATATTCAGAAAGAATCTACGTTACATCTAGTACTTAGGCTAAGAGGGGGAATAAATAAAGTATGGAAAGACTCAGTATAATAGTTATGATTATGCTTATTATTAATTTAATATGCAGTACCGTATTAGTTTATAAAGCAGACCAGCTGTTAAATAAATTAGTAGTATGTAACACTATGCAAGACGCATATTCAGCGTAGAAATACTTTACTATTTTTTTATATCTATACTAAAGATGAAGTTGCTAGTCTTCCATTCTTTAGCTTCTGTGTCTAACATAGTCCTTTCTGTAAAACTAACATTATAATCTGAATCTACTATAATGACGGTATTAGTTCTGGATCCGTAACCTTTTGCTTTTACGCATACAGCAGAAAACTCTTTTAATATAGGACGAATAAACTCTTTCCCTTGTATTTCTATAGCTGGATCTATAGGTACAGGTGTGGTGTCGTTTAATAATTCTAATAACGAAGCAGTAAGTTTATCCGGTGAACAATATTTACTCGTGACTATATCAGTAAATTTTTTTTTACCATACGTTAGTTTAGTCCAAGGAACATCTAGTAACGAGTTACTTATTCCGTAAATGCCTTGAGTTAATTCTTTTGGCGGACTATTAGATCTGTTAGAGTAGTAGCATAACTTATCGGGACCATTACCTAAAGAAGCTGTGATGATGTTAAACCCATTATATAAATGTCCGTTTCTAGAAACATCTAGTAAGTATTCATAACTATCAACTTCTGAAGTTAAGTAGTTAGATACAAGATAACCTCTGCTTGTCGCGTTTGGATTTTCTGTAGGCTGTAAATAATTAGTAATAGCTGATATTTTACCTAGTCTATTCATACCTAACCAGGTACCATCAGCATTTTTAGTTTGTAGATCCAAGCCGCTAATAATCGAATCATGAAACCAGAAATCTGCGGGTTTAGATAATCTAGAATAATATTCATCTCTATTAGCAGCGAGAACAAATTTATAAGGTCCTATTGCGTTATATGGATCGAATAATATAAATACGATACACATTTCTATATTTATAACTGTTATATTTTGTATGTTTCAATATTACCTATAATATAAATAACATATTTAATTCTATCATGGATATTGTTACAGATAAAAATATTGGAAGTAATTTTTTAGCAGATAGTAATAATAGAATATATATACTAATAGGAGATACCGATAATGTTATAGATAAATACTTAGTATCTATATTAGGTAAAATAGAATTTTATTATGTTTATGAAATCACAGTAGAAGATTCAAAATTAATTAATACTTTCGTGACGTCTAATCTTTTATGTCCGATTAAAAATAAGTTCAATATAAAAATATACCATGATTATAAAAAAGTAATAGGATCGTGTATACTAAACGTAGATGGAAAATTTACTAGGTATAAAGATCCTAGTAAATTACATGTATATGTTTTTTGTTATAGATACAATAACTGTTTGAATACTTGTACCATGGTAAAATGTCATGAGCTTTTATATCCTGAAAAAGAAATAATAGTAGACGGATACAAAATAAACGATATGTCTTTTTTCTATACCAATCCGGAAATTATAAAACAGCATACAGATATAAAAGATTATGAAACTCTCTATAAAAATATATTTTTGAGAAGAGAATTAAACAGAGTAATATTAGGTAAACCTTCAGATCTTATAGAAACACTAAAAGAAATTGTAACAATTAATTCAGAAGATATATGGAAAGTAATAGTATCAAATGATATATTTGATAGTAGAGACGTTATAAAGTTAATTAATTTTGATTATGATAGAGAAGATTTTTTATCTTTTGTTAGAGCTTGGTATTCTAACCAGCTAAATAACTGTAAAGAAGACAATAACAAAATAGAGAAAGTCTACGAAATAGTTAGGAATTCTATATAAATAAAAACATTTGCTTTGTAGGATAGAAGACTATTATTAGATTTTTCATTACAAATAGTATCATTTATACTTTACGTACTTACTAAATTTTACGGCTTATAAATGGAGAAGGAACTCCTTGAGCTTTATGAAAGTCTTGATGATGAAAAATGCAAAGACCTCTTCGCGAGGCAGCTAATTATTTGTCACCGACATATGCATATGCATATGGATGATATGTGGGGTCTGATCGGTGACGCTCTAAGAGGACTTACGTGTAACGGTTACTGTCCTGAACCTAGTAAGCCTGGAGCTGAAAAACCCACAGAACCAGAGCAACCCACAGAACCTGGAACTGAGCAACCAACGGAACCAGGAACTGAGAAACCCACAGAACCTGGAACCGAGCAACCTACAGAACCTGGAACGGAACAGCCATCTACAGAAAAACCTACACCAGACCAGCCTACGCCAGACGCACCTACAAAGGGTAACGGAACTAGCAGTAAAAATGGAAATACCGGATATAACCCGCGTCCTGATCTCTTCAGAAGAAATTTTTGAAGATATTATAACTTATCGTTTTTAAAAAATATGTCGCATTTATAGTATGTGATGTATTAAATTTGTTATTATGTGGCTTTTTTAGCGGCATATTTATTTGACTATTATAATTAATAGTTATATATTCCTGTTGTAGTAAGGTATATCCTTACGCTACAATAGTATTTTAAGTTATGAATTATAATTAATAGTTATATATTCCTGTTATAGTAAGGTATACCCTTACGCTACAATAGTATTTTAAGTTATAAATTATATATAAAGGGATACCTTACGCTAAAACAGTATTTTAAGTTATGAATTATATATCTTATATATAAAGGCATATCATTAATTAATATTTTTAAATAGTATAGTTATTTTGTGTAATAAGATGATACTAAAATTCATCATTAGTTCAAGGAAAGACATTGATAGTGTTTTAGCTAAATTTCATGAAATAACTAACTATAAATATGATTCTGTATATCAGCGGTTTTGTTATAAATTACATTGTAATCGTATGGGATGTTATAGCAAAACAATAACTTTTAGGAATGTACAAGAAACAAAGCTTAAAAATATGATTAAAAAAGTAAGAGGACTCACTATCCACAAGATATATATTCAACCCGAAAGCGATTAACAACAGCAAATATAGAAAAAAAATGTTAGAAATATAAAGTTCAAGACTATACTTCACAAAATATATAACATTAATGAGAGAATAATGTCACGTACTTTGATACTTTATAATAATGATAATAATAATCTTGTATCAATGAACTCTGTTGTTAACTACAATAGAGATAAAGAATATTGCTATTTTGGAAAATGTTCTAGTACACTGGTACATGATTTAAGTTACTATGAAGTATATAATCCTAAAGAGATAAATTCTGTATATATATCATTTTTAAAACATCATAATCTGTTATCTATAGACGACAGGAAACTGAATATAGATGCTATTAATCATATAATACATCATTTTATAGAGTTTATACAAAAACTACAGAATAAGATCACTTATAATAATATCTCTAAAAGGATTCTTCTAAAAGATACTGGTAAAGGATCTAGAACTCTTCCTAGTGATTATGTGTTTTTATAATTTAATAGATAAACTAATAGGATATAGTAGTAAAGATAAAAAACATAAATACGAGTATACATCAAGCGTAGAACTAGATAAATATACTATACAAAACATGAAACAGTATTACATAGAGAATGGAATAGCATACGAAGAGGTACCTATAAAAGAGGTTAATATTCTGTTAGGTTATGATGGTATAAGTCCATGTTATTTTGGGCAATGTACTAAAGATTTAGATAGTGATATAGAAGAATTAGACTCATATAATGTAGATGAGATAAACGGATTGTATCTAAAGTTTTTAGAAATTCATCATTTAACTTTTGTAAATGTATCAAACTTGGAAGATGAAACTGTAGATCACATAATATATCATTTTATTGAATATTTGCATTTGTTAAAAACTACTATACTAGATAGAAGAGTAATCTGTAAAAGATTACTTAATAAAGATATAGGGAGAAACAGAAAAAAGAGATGACTATTTACTTGTAATAATCAAACACTCTAAGATCAATCATCGCTGGTTTTTTATATTCTTCGTAGTTATTTTTTTTATATATATCTAGAGAACATGTATCTTTTAGTATCTCGTATATTAAGTTGGGATTTATTTTTGTTATACTGTTTAATGCTTGTTTCTTTAATTTGATATATCCTGAAATAATGGGTACAGAATCAACAACTTCTTTAGATATGATTATATGATGACAATTAATGGATTTAATTCTACTATAATCATCATCTGAATAATCATACAATATAAAATGTATACTTACGTAACTCATTTATAGTAAAGAATAACTGTATAATAAAGTATATAATCAGTATACGTCGCCTGGTATTTTGTTATTGTCTTCAGAACACGGGGTGTCAGGAACGACCCATCTGTTTAGGACCATTTCTTCATTATCTCGTTGTTCTATGACTTTTTTTATATCATTTTCAATACTCATAGGGTTAATTACCGGATCGTATCTTTTAATGACATAACCCATTGGACTTATAAGGAACTTACAAAAATTCCATCTGATAGGACCCGCTATATCGCCTAGTGCGGCTCTAGTCTGTAACCATTTCCATAATGGATGAGCGTATATAGTATTAACTAGTACCTTTTCAGATACGTCGAATAATACAGAATATTTTTTTAACGTATTCATTATCTCTTTTTTATTACCTGGTTCTTGTTTACCAAATTGGTTACAAGGAAAGGCCATTATACGTAATCCATCATAAAAATATTTGGAATATAGTTCTGTAAGTTCTTTATAATTTTTATCGGCCAGTTGTCATTCACTAGCTACGTTAACAAACAAGCATATGCGATCTTTATATGCGGATAACTTGAAGTTTTTTCCATTTATGAGATTAATATTAAATCCATAAATATTATGTTTTAGTATCCAATCGTCATCCATTTATTTATATTAAAAACACATATTATAAAATACTTAGTATTATATACATGAGTCAGTTGTTTCGTCCTTAGTATACCCATCTATACATGTACATATAGTATCGCTTGTAGAGTTACATGGTTTAAATATTTTTTCGTTTTCTTCGTAACAATCCTTACATCGTATACATTTAGTGAGAGAGTTATTATAAGCTGTGTACTCGCCTTCACCACATGGTAAACATATTGTTGTTGATGTAGAAGTACAATCCTTATTTTTATAATAACCAGGAGGACACATATCGCATATTAGTGATGAGTTGATTTTAGATCTATAAGTGGATGCTTGAAACGATATTCCTATTAACACAGTAATTATTAGTATATTAACACTCATTTTATTTTTATAGTGCATAAGGTAACAATTACAATAATATAATTATTTTTATGATTTTTTGTTGTAGTTTCGTAAAATAAATGAAAAAGGTATTTATTTGGTTAGATTAGATATATAATAAGTTAACTGATTGAAATAAAAATTGTGTAAATATAGAATCATATTATCCTGTTAGAATTATGCTTATGTAAATAACTTGATAGCTTGAATTAAATTTATTATTATTAATCTAGTTTGTTTTAAAAAAGCTATATAATTAATGAAAAACTATCGTAGATTAATAAAGATACTCTTTAGACATGGGGAAGAGGAAATCTTCAAATTACAATAAATTACCAGATAAATGGTTAAATTATACACCTGTAGGTGATATAATTAAAGATACACGATTTATTGCATTTAAGGTTCCGTTAAATAACAAATATGATAAAGCTATTACAGATCCTATAAATAGATTTCATTTAGAAGATTTAATAAATTATTTAACAGATAATGGTAAACAGCTAGGAATGATAATAGATTTAAGCTACTCTTTAAGGTATTATAACCCAAAATTATTACCGAGTACCATAAGGCATGTCAAGATTATGTTAAAAGGAAGGGGGGAAATACCTTATATAGAAGACGTTCTCAGATTTAATTCAGAAGTTAACAGATTTTTACAATTTAACAGGGATAATAACAAACTAATAGGAGTACATTGTACTCACGGACTGAATAGAACAGGATATATGATCTGTAGATATATGATAGAAGTATGCGGAATAGATCCAGCTGCTGCTATAGAAATGTTTTCTGATGCTAGAAAACATAAAATTGAGAGACCTACTTATATACTAGATTTGATGAAAAGAAAGCATTTAAACTTCAGACCACCTATTACGATGAATACTTATAGCGATAACTCTACAGTTTTAAAAGTTAACGCAGTTGATAATTTACCATATGTAAGAGTTAAAACTGTTTCTACTAGTGTAAAGATTGAAACGGTTAAAGAG